>JAWZYT010007370.1:0-20556 GCA_034508575.1 Petrolisthes manimaculis | reverse complement strand
TTAGGTTAGGTCCCGGTAGTCTGCCCCGGTTAGGCTATGTTAGGTTAGGTCCCGGTAGTCTGCCCCGGTTAGGCTATGTTAGGTTAGGTCCCGGTAGTCTGCCCCGGTTAGGCTATGTTAGGTTAGGTCCCGGTAGTTTGCCCCGGTTAGGCTATGTTAGGTTAGGTCCCGGTAGTTTGCCCCGGTTAGGCTATGTTAGGTTAGGTCCCGGTAGTCTGCCCCGGTTAGGTCCCGGTAGTATGCCCCGGTTCTGTTATGTTAGGTTAGGTCCTGGTAGTCTGCCCCGGTTAGGTCCCGGTAGTCTGTCCCGGTTCTGTTATGTTAGGTTAGGTCCCGGTAGTCTGCCCCGGTTAGGTCCCGGTAGTCTGCCCCGGTTAGGTCCCGGTAGTCTACTGTGGTCTAGGTTAGGTTAGGTAATACTACTACTACTACTAATATTACTACTACTACTAATACTACTACTACTAATTCTAATAGGAAGAGGTTAGGTTAAATAAGGCTTGGTTTGGTTAGGCTGTCGAGAAGAAGCCCAAAATTTTTTTTATTTGGCTTCTAAATCCAAAATTTCGCCCCCCCAAGCCCTTGTTTTACCCTCCCCCACCCCACCAACCTCCCCGGCGGCTTACGACCTTATATATATTCGGCAAAAATCGCCAACACCCCCATTTTAGCCAATCACAACTCACCTTGGGGCTACAAAACTGGGCTATAAAACATTGGTAACACTGCTTCTACCCTGCACACTTGGGCTATAGGTGGCTAGTGGTGGCTACAAAACATTGGCAACACTGCATTTACACATTCGAGTCAATTTCACTTTTCATCTACTATATTGCACAACTTTACACTTCACTTTACTCTACATCATTTTTAATACTACTAGTTCACTTTTAGTACACTTTATTTGCTTTCAACGGCATTATTTTCATTTCATTTCATTGCAAATGTTTCTTTGTTTACATGTGTGTGTGAGAGAGAAAGAGAGAGAGAGTCGTAAGTATAGCCAGAACAAAAGCCTCAATTGGCAATACTACTACTACTACTACTACTACTACTACTACTACTACTACTACTACTAATAATAATAATAATAATAATAATAATAATAATAATAATAATAATATATAATAATGAATAATTTCTAATCTATATATCTAATATATAATAGCATGGTGTATGTAAACACGTTTTCTTTAGTGGTAGAAACGGGATAGAAAATTGGTTCAGTTCATCCCTATATAAGTCAGATTTCCCTGCCTGCCTGCCTACCTGCCTGCCTTCCTGCCTACCTGCCTTCCTGCCTACCTGCCTGCCTGCCTACCTGCCTGCCTCCCTACCTACCAGCCTGCCTCCCTACCTGCCTGTCTGCCTTCCTGCCTGTTAAAACACGTTTTTTTGGCCCAAAAAGTCGATTTGTACTGAGCTAGAAAAATTTCAATTTTCAGGCAAAAAAAATGCTAAAACACGTTTTTTTGGCCCAAAAAGTCGATTTGTACTGTGCTAGAAAAATTTCAATTTTCAGGCAAAAAAAAATGCTAAAACACGTTTTTTTGGCCCAAAAAGTCGATTTGTACAGTGCTAGAAAAATTTCAATTTTCAGGCAAAAAAAATGCTAAAACACGTTTTTTTGGCCCAAAAAGTCGATTTGTACTGTGCTAGAAAAATTTCAATTTTCAGGCAAAAAAAATGCTAAAACACGTTTTTTTGGCCCAAAAAGTCGATATGTACTGTGCTAGAAAAATTTCAATTTTCAGGCAAAAAAAATGCTAAAACACGTTTTTTTGGCCCAAAAAGACGATTTGTACTGTGCTAGAAATATTTCAATTTTCAGGCAAAAAAAATGTTAAAACACGTTTTTTTGGCCCAAAAAGTCGATTTGTACTGTGCTAGAAAAATTTCAATTTTCAGGCAAAAAAAATGCTAAAACACGTTTTTTTGGCCCAAAAAGTCGATTTGTACTGTGCAAGAAAAATTTCAATTTTCAGGCAAAAAAAATGCTAAAACACGTTTTTTTGGCCCAAAAAGTCGATTTGTACAGTGCTAGAAAAATTTCAATTTTCAGGCAAAAAAAATGCTAAAACACGTTTTTTTGGCCCAAAAAGTCGATTTGTACTGTGCTAGAAAAATTTCAATTTTCAGGCAAAAAAAATGCTAAAACACGTTTTTTTGGCCCAAAAAGTCGATTTGTACTGTGCTAGAAAAATTTCAATTGTCAGGCAAAAAAAATGCTAAAACATGTTTTTTTGGCCCAAAAAGTCGATTTGTACTGTGCTAGAAAAATTTCAATTTTCAGGCAAAAAAAATGCTAAAACACGTTTTTTTGGCCCAAAAAGTCGATTTGTGCATGCATCTTCGATACCCGTTTATATCCCAAATTTAGCCTAAAAACACCGAAAAATCGAGTTTTTTGGGTCTCAGAAGCGATTTGTACTGTGCTAGAAAAATTTCAATTTTCAGGCAAAAAAAATGCTAAAACACGTTTTTTTGGCCCAAAAAGTCGATTTGTGCATGCATCTTCGATACCCGTTTATATCCCAAATTTAGCCTAAAAACACC
Organism: Petrolisthes manimaculis; assembly: GCA_034508575.1. Classification (NCBI taxonomy): domain Eukaryota; kingdom Metazoa; phylum Arthropoda; class Malacostraca; order Decapoda; family Porcellanidae; genus Petrolisthes; species Petrolisthes manimaculis. The sequence continues at coordinate 18,000 of JAWZYT010007370.1, read as the reverse complement.
GAAAAATCGAGTTTTTTGGGTCTCAGAAGTAATTTGTACTGTGCTAAAAAAAATTCAATTTTCAGGCAAAAAAAATGCTAAAACACGTTTTTTTGGTCCAAAAAGTCGATTTGTGCATGCATCTTCGATACCCGTTTATATCCCAAATTTAGCCTAAAAACACCGAAAAATCGAGTTTTTTATTATTAGTATTAGTATTATTAGTATTGTCAATTCGGGCTTTTGTTCTGGCTATACTTACGACTCTCTCTTTCTCTCACACACATGTAAACAAATAAACATTTGCAATGAAATGAAATGAAAATAATGCCCTTGAAAACGAATAATGTGTAATAAAAGTGAAATAGTAGTAGTAAAAATCAGATAGAGTAAAGTGAAGTATAAAGGTGTGCAATATAGTAGATGAAAATTGAAAAGGACTCGAATGTGTAAATGCAGTGTTGCCATGGTGTTGTAGCCACCACTAGCCACCTCTAGCCCAAGTGTGAAGGGTAGAAGCAGTGTTACCAATGTTTTGTAGCCAAGTGTTGTAGCCCCAAGGTGAGTTGTGATTGGCTAAAATGGGGGTGTTGGCGATTTTCGTTGACTATATATAAGGTCGTAAGCCGCCGGGTTGGTTGGTGGGGTGGGGGAGGGTAAAACAAGGGCTTGGGGGGGCTAATTTTTAGATTAGAGGCGAAATACAAGAATTTTGGGGCTTCTTCTCGAAAGCCTAACCAAACCAAGCCTTATTTAACCTAACCTCTTCCTATTATAATTAGTAGTAGTAGTATTAGTATTACCTAACCTAACCTAGACCACAGAAGACTACCAGGACCTAACCGGGGCATACTACCGGGACCTAACCGGGGCAGACTACCGGGACCTAACCGGGGCAGACTACCGGGACCTAACCTAACATAACAGAACCGGGACAGACTACCGGGACCTAACCGGGGCAGACTACCGGGACCTAACCTAACATAGCCTAACCGGGGCATACTACCGGGACCTAACCTAACCTAACCTAACCCTTAACCTAACCTAACCTAACCTAACCTAACCCAACCCAACCCAACCCAACCCAACCCAACCTAACCTAACCTAACCTAACCTAACCTAACCTACCGAGACCTAACCGGGGCAAACTACCGGGACCTAACCTAACATAACATAACCGTGACAGACTACCGGGACCTAACCGGGGCAGACTACCAGGACCTAACCTAACATAGCCTAACCGTGGTATACTACCGGGACCTAACCTAACCTAACCTAACCTAACCTAACCCTTAACCTAACCTAACCTAACCCAACCCAACCCAACCCAACCCAACCTAATCTAACCTAACCTAACCTAACCCCTAACCTAACCTAACCTAACCTAACCCCTAACCTAACCTAACCTAATCTGCTGCCCCAACGCCCCGCTACCCTGCTGCCCCGCTGCCCCGCCCCGCTTCCCCGCCCCGCTGCCCCGCCCCGCCGCTGCCCCGCTGCCCTGCCGCCCCGCTGCCCCGCTGCCCCGCCGCCCCACTGCCCCGCCGCCCCGCTGTGCCGCCCCGCTGACCCGCCGCCCAACCGCCCCGCCGCCCCCCTCCGCTGCCCCGTCGCCCTGCTGCCCCGCCCCGCCGCCCTGCCACCCCGCTGCCCCGCCCCGCTGCCCCGCCGCCCCGCTGCCCCGCCACCCCGCTGCCCCGCCGCCCCACTGCCCTGCTGCCCCGCCGCCCTGTTGCCTCGCCGCCCCGCCGCCCCGCCCCGTTGTCCCGCCCCGCTGCCGCCCCACTGCCCCGCCGTCCCGCTGCCCCGCCCCGCTGTTCCGCTGCCCCGCTGCCCCGTCCCGCTGCCCAGCCGCCCCGCTGCCCCACCCTGCTGCCCCGCCGCCCTGCTGCCCCGCTACCCCACTGTCCCGCCATTCCGCTGCCCCACTGTCGCCCAGCTGCCCCGCTGCCCCGCCGCCGCCCCGCTGCCCTAACCTAACCTAACCTAACCTAACCTAACCTAACCCAACCCAACCCAACCCAACCTAACCTAACCTAACCTAACCCAACCTAACCTAACCTAACCTAACCTAACCCAACCTAACCTAACCTAACCTAACCTAACCCAACCCAACCTAACCTAACCCAACCTAACCTAACCCAACCTTAACCTAACCTAATCTAACCTAACCTGCTGCCCCACCGCCCCGCTACCCTGCTGCCCCACCGCCCCGCCCCGCTGCCCCACCCCACTGCTCTGCCCTTCTGCCCCGCCGCCCCGCTGCCCCGTCCCGCTGCCCAGCCGCCCCGCTGCCCCACCCTGCTGCCCCGCCGCCCTGCTGCCCCGCTGCCCCACTGTCCCGCCATTCGGCTGCCCCACTGTCGCCCAGCTGCCCCGCTGCCGCCCCGGTGCCCTAACCTAACCTAACCTTACCCCTAACCTAACCTAACCTAACCTAACCTAACGCAACCTAAAGCCGCGGTCACACTGGTCAAAAAATGCTTGGATCCCATGGGAGAGTAGGATTTTCGTCCAACCTTGGAGAGTTTTGCTTGGAGATTTACAAGGTATCCCAACACGAGTAGGATCGTTTGCTTCCAAGTCCAAGGTTAGAATGAAGGAACTTTAAAACTATTGTTAGTAAAAATATGTGATTGTATTTAACTTATTTTGAAAAATAATGACAAATAGTAAATAGATACATCAAATTAGCGTAAATAATACATAAATACCTTTTTATCTAGTTTTCCGCGATACCTCTCAAGTTTGTATACGATGCCAGATACTACCAGTTAGTAATCTATTGTTGACATTCGTGGGCAAAATATTGACGAAAGTTGCATTCTTTCCATATACAGGTATATATTTTTTTAATTCTATAAGATCCCTGAAGTTATAAATACTATTATACGTCATGTATGCGTTATTTAAAGCACATAATAGGACGTGACGAGTTGCCAGACGACGCTACTAAACCAAGGCGGTTGACTGAAAGACGATCAGTGTTGCCAGGTGCAGGGAAATTTCTGTTTTAGGGAGTATTGAAGTCCACACATGGAGATTATAATTAAAGATTGTTCAAGAGTAAACAGGGAATTTTCTATCAGACGAAATACCAAAGAGTAAACAGGGTATCAGAGTAAACAAGGAATAATTGAGGTAAAAAGGGAAATTCTGATGTTGAAGTTATAGGGAAATTTCGTCTAGCACTGCCAAACAGACCTGGCAACACTGAAGACAACAGTATCAAACATGACGGCCTATATATTCAGCCAATCAGCGAGTAGCACAAAATTTAGGTGTCCAGTCTCTCTATATAGGGTCTCTAGTTTGACCCACAGTCTCTTCACGTTATTTGTTTTCCGTTTTATGTGAGCGTAGGCTGCTGCAATTGTAAAAATAGTCATAGTTTCCAGCATGTTCCTCGTCCTCCATTGTTTATGCACTACTCTTTGTAGCTTGATATCCTTGGACTGGGCTGATGATTCTACTTTCTGTAGTGTGACCAAAAACTTCCAAGGGACAGCATCCAACGCTGCTCTACACTTGGGTCTCCCAGGGTACAAATGGCCAGTGTGACCGTAGCTTAACCTAACCTAACCTAACCTAACCTAACCTAACCTAACCCAACCTAACCTGCTGCCCCACCACCCCGCTACCCTGCTGCCTGGCCGCCCCGCCCTGCTGCCCCGCCCTGCTGCCCCGCCCCGCTGCCCTGCCCCGCTGCCCCGCTGCCCCGACCCGCCGCTGCCCCGCTGCCCCGCTGCCCCGCCCCGCTGCCCCGCCGCCCCACTGCCCCGCTGCCCCACTGCCCCGCCGCCCCGCTGTCCCACCCCGCTGCCCCGCCACCCCGCCGCCCCACTGCCCCGCTGCCCCGCCGCCCCGCTGCCTCGCTGCCCCGCCCCATTGCCCCGCCCCGCTGCCGCCCCGCCGTCCCGCTGCCCCGCCCCGCTGCCGCCCCGCTGCCCCGTCCCGCTGCCCCGCCGCCGTGCTGCCCCGCTGCCCCACTGCCCCGCCATTCCGCTGCCCCATTGCCCCGCCATTCCGCTGCCCCACTGTCGCCCCGCTGCCCCGCCGCCCCACTGCCCCACCCTGCTGCCCCGCCGCCCCACTGTCCCGCCCCGCTGCCCCACCGCCCAGCTGCCCCGCCCCGCTGCCCTGCTGCCCCGCCCCGCCGTCCTGCCACCCTGCTGCCCCACTGCCCCGCTGCCCCGCCCCGCCGCCCCGCCACCCTGCTGTCCCGCCACCTCACTGCCCCACTGCCCCGCCGCCCCGCCCCGTTGCCCCGCCCCGCTGCCGCCCCACTTCCCCGCCCTGCTGCCCCGCTGCCCCGCGGCCCCGCCCCGCCCCCCTGCCAACCCACTGCCCCGCCACCCCCGCTGCCCCACTGCCGCCCCGCTACACTGCTGCCCCGCTGCCCCTGCCCAGCTGCCCCGCCCTGCTGCCCTGCCCCGCTGCCCCGCCCCGCTTTCTTCCTGCCGCCGCCCCGCAGCTCTGCTGCCCCGCCGCCCTGTCGTCGCCCCGCTGCCGCCCCGCCGCCCCGCTGCCCTGCCGCCGCCCTGCTGCCTCGCTGCTCTGCCACCCCGCTGCCCCGCCACCCCCGCTGCCCCCGCTGCCCCTCTGACGCTCCGCTGCCCCGCTGCCAGGCCCCGCCGCCCCGCCGCCGCCCTGCTGCCCCGCCGCCGCCCCACGATGGCGGCGGGGCGGCGGCGGCGGTGGCAGCGACAACGACGAAAAAAAATAATAATAATAATAAATAGATAAATATATATGTATGGATATATGTGTGTGTTAATATATTTTTATTATTAATATTGTTGAGGAGAGAGAGAGAGAGAGAGATGTGTGTGTGTATGTATTTGAAATATATATATATATATATATATATATATATATATATATATATATATATAGTATATATATATATATATATATATATATATATATATATACTATATATATATATATATATATATATATATATATATATATATATATATATATATACATATATATATGTATGTGTGTGTGTATGTATGTATGTATGTATGTGTGCTTATGTTTGTATGTATGTGTGTGAAAGAAAAAGAGTGAGCATTATTATTATTATTATTATTATTAATTTCACTTTAAATTAAAATAAAATAATTAGTCTCTCCTATACATATCTGATAATTAACACGTTTTCTATGACAAAATAATTGAAAAAAAACTCACTCTTTGTCACACACAACTAAACAATTTCTTTCTTTCTCTCTCTCTCTCTCTCTCTCTCTCTCTCTCTCTCTCTCTCTCTCTGTCTCACACACACACACACACACACACACACACACACACACACAGTCTCTCTCTCTCTCTCTCTGACGATGTCAACAATGAAACGGATTTGCAATTAAACGAAATAAAATTTATGACATTGAAATAAAATAAACTGTAATAAAAGATAAATAATAGTAATAAAAATACGATACACTTTATAAAATATAATAATGTTCAATATAATAGATAACAAAAATAAATATAACCATAATTGATATTGGAATGTGTGTTGTTATAGCCACGTGAGGTAATACATATAGCCCAAGAAGCAGTTTACAAATGTTTTATAGCCAAGTTGTCATAGAAACATCAGCCTCGAGGAAATTGGAGGAAACAAAGTAATTCAATATTATATATATATATATATATATATTTTTAGGAAATGAAGTGATTTTTTTTTTTAATTTTAGGTAGAGAGAGAGAGAGAGAGAATGTGTGTGTGTATGTATGTGTGTGTGTGTGTGTGTGAGAGAGAGAGAGAGAGAGAGAGAGAGAGAGAGAGAGAGAGAGAGAGAATGTGTGTGTGTGTGTGTGTGTGTGTGTGAGAGAGAGAGAGAGAGAGAATGTGTGTGTGTATGTGTGTGTGTGTGAGAGAGAGAGAGAGAGAGAGAGAGAGAGAGAGAGAGAGAGAGAGAGAGAGAGAATGTGTGTGTGTATGTGTGTGTGTGAGAGAGAGAAGAGAGAGAGAGAGAGAGAGAATGTGTGTGTGTGTGTATGTGTGTGTGTGAGAGAGAGAGAGAGAATGTGTGTGTGTATGTATATATGTATGTATGAGAGAGAGAGAGAGAAAGAGAGAGAATGTGTGTGTATGTATGTGAGAGAGAGAGAGAATGTGTGTGTGTATGTATATATGTATGTATGTGAGAGAGAGAAAGAGAGAGAGAGAATGTGTGTATGTATGTATGTATGTATGAGAGAGAATATGTGTGTGTGTATGTGTGAGAGAGAGAGAGAAAGTATGTGTGTATGTATGTATGTATGTGTGTATAGTGAAGATGTGTGTATAGTGAAGATGTGTGTATAGTGAAGATGTGTGTAGTTAAGATGTGTGTATAGTGAAGATGTGTGTATAGTGAAGATGTGTGTATAGTGAAGATGTGTGTATAGTGAAGATGTGTGTATAGTGAAGATGTGTGCATAGTGAAGATGTGTGTAGTGAAGATGTATGTATAGTGAAGATGTGTGTATAGTGAAGATGTGTGTATAGTTAAGATGTGTGTATAGTGAAGATGTGTGTATAGTGAAGATGTGTGTATAGTGAAGATGTGTGTATAGTGAAGATGTGTGTATAGTGAAGATATGTGTAGTGAAGATGTGTGTATAGTGAAGATGTGTGTAGTGAAGATGTTTGTATAGTGAAGATGTGTGCATAGTGAAGATGTGTGTAGTGAAGATGTGTGTATAGTGAAGATGTGTGTATAGTGAAGATGTGTGTATAGTGAAGATGTGTGTAGTGAAGATGTGTGTATAGTGAAGATGTGTGCTATAGTGAAGATGAGTGTAGTGAAGATGTGTGTATAGTGAAAATGTGTGTATAGTGAAGATGTGTGTATAGTGAAGATGTGTGTATAGTGAAGATGTGTGTATAGTGAAGATGTGTATATAGTGAAGATGTGTATATAGTGAAGATTTGTGTATAGTGAAGATGTGTGTATAGTGAAGATGTGTGTAGTGAAGATGTGTGTATAGTGAAGATGAGTGTATAGTGAAGATGTGTGTAGTGAAGATGGATAGATGGATGGATAGATGTATAGATAGATAGATGGATAGATAGATAGATAGATAGAATATTACATTTTTCTTTGTGATAGTAGAGGTAGATAGATAGCTAGATAGATAGATTGATAGATAGACAGATAGATGGATAGATAGATATAAAGAAAATCATGTAACATAATAATAATCATATATATTTTTGGTAGTGGTGGTGTGAGAGGGTCAATACGAGACCCACTCGCCACTCCCCACTCGCCACTCGCACATCATTACTCGCCACTCGCCACTCATTACTCGCCACTCATTACTCGCCACTCATTACTCGCCACTCATTACTCGCCACTCGCCACTCATTACTCACCACTCATTACTCGTAATTCGCCACTCGCCACTCGCCACTCATTACTCGCCACTCATTACTTGCCACTCGCCACTCATTACTCGCCACTCGCCACTCATTACTCGCCACTCGATACTCATTACTCGCCACACGCAACTCCCCACTCGCCACTCGCAACTCATTACTCGCCACTCGACACTCGACACTCGCCACTCATTACTCGCCACTCATTACTCGCCATTCGCCACTCATTACTCGCCACTCATTACTCGCCACTCACCGCTCAACACTCGCCACTCGCCACTCATTACTCGCCACTTATTACTCGCCACTTGCCACTCGCCACTCATTACTCGCCACTCGCCACTCATTACTCGCCACTCGCCACTCATTTCTCGCCACTCACCGCTCAACACTCGCCACTCGCCACTCCATACTCGCCACTCATTACTCGCCACTCATTACTCGCCACGCGCCACTCGCCACTCATTACTCGCCACTCATTACTTGCCACTCATTACTCGCCACTCGCCACTCATTATTCGCCACTCATTACTCGCCACTTGCCCTTTGCCACTCATTACTCGCCACTCATTACTCGCCACTCAATACTTGCCACTCGCCACTCGCCACTCACCACTCGCCACTCATTACTCGCCACTCATTACTCGCCACTCATTACTCGCCACTCATTACTTGCCACTCGCCACTCATTACTCGCCACTCATTACTCGCCACTCATTACTTGCCACTCATTACTCGCCACTCATTACTTGCCACTCATTACTCGCCACTCGCCACTCATTACTTGCCACTCATTACTTGCCACTCATTACTCGCCACTCATTACTCGCCACTCATTACTCACCACTCATTACTCGCAACTCATTACTTGCCACTCATTACTCGCCACTCGCCACTCATTACTCGCCACATGCCACTCATTACTCGCCACTCATTACTCGCCACTCGCCACTCATTACTCGCCACTCGCCATTCATTACTTGCCACTCACCACTCAACACTCGCCACTCGCCACTCATTACTCGCCACTCATTACTCGCCACTCGCCACTCATTACTCGCCACTCACCGCTCAACACTCGCCACTCGCCACTCGCCACTCATTACTCGCCACTCATTACTCGCCACTCATTACTCGCCACGCGCCACTCGCCACTCATTACTCGCCACTCATTACTTGCTAACCATTACTCGCCACTCATTACTTGCCATTCGCCACTCGCCACTCATTACTCGCCACTCATTACTCGCCACTCGCCACTCGCCACTCATTACTCGCCACTCATTACTCGCCACTCATTACTCGCCACTTGCCACTCGCCACTCATTACTCGCCACTCGCCACTCAACACTCGCCACTCATTACTCGCCACTCATTACTCGCCACTCATTACTCGCCACTCATTACTTGCCACACAACACTCGCCACTCATTACTCGCCGCTCATTACTCGCCACTCATTACTCGCCACTCATTGCTCGCCACTCATTACTCGCCACTCATTACTCGCCACACATTACTCGCCACTCATTACTCGCCACTCGCCACTCATTACTCGCCACTCATTACTCGCCACTCATAACTTGCCATTCAACACTCGCCACTCGCCACTCATTACTCGCCACTCATTACTCACCACTTGCCACTCATTACTCGCCACTCATTACTCGCCACTCGCCACTTGCCACTCGCCACTCATTACTCGCCACATGCAACTCATAACTTGCCACTTATTACTCACCACTCAACACTCGCCACTCGCCACTCCTTACTCGCCACTCATTACTCGCCACTCACCACTCAACACTCGCCACTCGCCACTCATTACTCGCCACTCATTACTCGCCACGCGCCACTCGCCACTCATTACTCGCCACTCATTACTCGCCACTCATTACTCGCCACTCGCCACTCGCCACACATTACTCGCCACTTATTACTCGCCACTTGCCACTCACCACTCATTACTCGCCACTCGCCACTCATTACTCGCCACTCATTACTTGCCACTCATTACTCGCCACTAATTACTCGCCACTCATTACTCGCCACTCATTACTCGCCACTCATTACTCGCCACTCATTACTCGCCACTCACCACTCAACACTCGCCACTCGCCACTCATTACTCGCCACTTATTACTCGCCACTTGCCACTCGCCACTCATTACTCGCCACTCAACACTCGCCACTCGCCACTCAACACTCGCCACTCATTACTCGCCATTCGCCACTCATTACTCGCCACTCATTACTCGCCACTTGCCACTTGCCACTCATTACTCGCCACTCATTACTCGCCACTCAACGCTCGCCACTCATTACTCGCCACTCATTACTCGCCACTCGCTACTCGCCACTCATTACTCGCCACTCATTACTTGCCACTCAACACTCGCCACTCATTACTCACCACTCAACACTCACAACTCATTACTCGCTACTCATTACTCGCCACTCATTACTCGCCACTCATTACTCGCCACTCATTACTCGCCACTCGCCACTCATTACTCGCCACCCATTACTCGCCACTCATTACTCGCCACTCATAACTTGCCATTCAACACTCGCCACTCGCCACTCATTACTCGCCACTCATTACTCGCCACTCATTACTCGCCACTCGCCACTCATTACTCGCCACTCATTAATCGCCACTCATTACTCGCCACTCATTACTCACAACTCATTACTTGCCACTCATCACTCGCCACTCGCCACTCATTACTCGCCACATGCCACTCATTACTCGCCACTCATTACTCGCCACTCGCCACTCATTACTCGCCACTCGCCACTCATTTCTCGCCACTCACCGCTCAACACTCGCCACTCGCCACTCCATACTCGCCACTCATTACTCGCCACTCATTACTCGCCACGCGCCACTCGCCACTCATTACTCGCCACTCATTACTTGCCACTCATTACTCGCCACTCGCCACTCATTATTCGCCACTCATTACTCGCCACTTGCCCTTTGCCACTCATTACTCGCCACTCATTACTCGCCACTCAACACTTGCCACTCGCCACTCGCCACTCACCACTCGCCACTCATTACTCGCCACTCATTACTCGCCACTCATTACTCGCCACTCATTACTTGCCACTCGCCACTCATTACTCGCCACTCATTACTCGCCACTCATTACTTGCCACTCATTACTCGCCACTCATTACTTGCCACTCATTACTCGCCACTCGCCACTCATTACTTGCCACTCATTACTTGCCACTCATTACTCGCCACTCATTACTCGCCACTCATTACTCACCACTCATTACTCGCAACTCATTACTTGCCACTCATTACTCGCCACTCGCCACTCATTACTCGCCACATGCCACTCATTACTCGCCACTCATTACTCGCCACTCGCCACTCATTACTCGCCACTCGCCATTCATTACTTGCCACTCACCACTCAACACTCGCCACTCGCCACTCATTACTCGCCACTCATTACTCGCCACTCGCCACTCATTACTCGCCACTCACCGCTCAACACTCGCCACTCGCCACTCGCCACTCATTACTCGCCACTCATTACTCGCCACTCATTACTCGCCACGCGCCACTCGCCACTCATTACTCGCCACTCATTACTTGCTAACCATTACTCGCCACTCATTACTTGCCATTCGCCACTCGCCACTCATTACTCGCCACTCATTACTCGCCACTCGCCACTCGCCACTCATTACTCGCCACTCATTACTCGCCACTCATTACTCGCCACTCATTACTCGCCACTTGCCACTCGCCACTCATTACTCGCCACTCATTACTCGCCACTCATTACTCGCCACCCAACACTCGCCACTCATTACTCGCCACTCATTACTCGCCACTCATTACTCGCCACTCATTACTTGCCACACAACACTCGCCACTCATTACTCGCCGCTCATTACTCGCCACTCATTACTCGCCACTCATTGCTCGCCACTCATTACTCGCCACTCATTACTCGCCACACATTACTCGCCACTCATTACTCGCCACTCGCCACTCATTACTCGCCACTCATTACTCGCCACTCATAACTTGCCATTCAACACTCGCCACTCGCCACTCATTACTCGCCACTTGCCACTCATTACTCGCCACGCGCCACTCGCCACTCATTACTCGCCACTCATTACTCGCCACTCATAACTTGCCATTCAACACTCGCCACTCGCCACTCATTACTCACCACTTGCCACTCATTACTCGCCACTCATTACTCGCCACTCGCCACTTGCCACTCGCCACTCATTACTCGCCACATGCAACTCATAACTCGCCACTTATTACTCACCACTCAACACTCGCCACTCGCCACTCCTTACTCGCCACTCATTACTCGCCACTCACCACTCAACACTCGCCACTCGCCACTCATTACTCGCCACTCATTACTCGCCATGCGCCACTCGCCACTCATTACTCGCCACTCATTACTCGCCACTCATTACTCGCCACTCGCCACTCGCCACACACTACTCGCCACTTATTACTCGCCACTTGCCACTCACCACTCATTACTCGCCACTCGCCACTCATTACTCGCCACTCATTACTTGCCACTCATTACTCGCCACTAATTACTCGCCACTCATTACTCGCCACTCATTACTCGCCACTCATTACTCGCCACTCATTACTCGCCACTCGCCACTCATTACTCGCCACTCATTACTCGCCACTCATAACTCGCCACTCATTACTCGCCACTCATTACTCGCCACTCGCCACTCATTACTCGCCACTCATTACTCGCCACTCATTACTCGCCACTCATTACTCGCAACTCATTACTTGCCACTCATTACTCGCCACTCGCCACTCATTACTCGCCACATGCCACTCATTACTCGCCACTCATTACTCGCCACTCAACACTCGCCACTCGCCACTCATTACTCGCCACTCGTTACTCACAGCTCAACACTCGCCACTCGCCACTCATTACTCGCCACTCATTACTCGCCACGCGCCACTCGCCACTCATTACTCGCCACTCATTACTTGCCACTCATTACTCGCAACTCAACACTCACCACTCATTTCTCGCCACTCAACACTCGCCACTCATTACTCGCCACTTGCCACTTGCCACTCATTACTCGCCACTCATTACTCGCCACTCATTACTCGCCACTCAACACTCGCCACTCATTACTCGCCACTCAACACTCGCCACTCATTACTCGCCGCTCATTACTCGCCACTCATTACTCGCCACTCATTACTCGCCACTCAACACTCGCCACTCGCCACTCAACACTCGCCACTCATTACTCGCTACTCATTACTCGCCACTCATTACTCGCCACTCGCCACTCATTACTCGCCACATGCCACTCATTACTCGCCACTCATTACTCGCCACTCAACACTCGCCACTCGCCACTCATTACTCGCCACTCGTTACTCACAGCTCAACACTCGCCACTCGCCACTCATTACTCGCCACTCATTACTCGCCACGCGCCACTCGCCACTCATTACTCGCCACTCATTACTTGCCACTCATTACTCGCAACTCAACACTCACCACTCATTTCTCGCCACTCAACACTCGCCACTCATTACTCGCCACTTGCCACTTGCCACTCATTACTCGCCACTCATTACTCGCCACTCATTACTCGCCACTCAACACTCGCCACTCATTACTCGCCACTCAACACTCGCCACTCATTACTCGCCGCTCATTACTCGCCACTCATTACTCGCCACTCATTACTCGCCACTCAACACTCGCCACTCGCCACTCAACACTCGCCACTCATTACTCGCCACTCATTACTCGCCACTCATTACTCGCCACTCATCACTCGTCACTCATTACTCGCCACTCGCCACTCATTACTCGCCACTCATAACTTGCCATTCAACACTCGCCACTCGCCACTCATTACTCGCCACTCATTACTCACCACTCGCCACTTGCCACTCATTACTCGCCACTCATTACTCGCCACTCGCCACTTGCCACTCATTACTCGCCACTCATAACTCGCCACTCATTACTCGCCACTCATTACTCGCCACTCAACACTCGCCACTCAACACTCGCCACTCAACACTCGCCACTCATTACTCGCCACTCATTACTCGCCACTCATTACTCGCCACTCGCCACTCGCCACTCATTACTCGCCACTTGCCACTTGCCACTCATTACTCACCACTCATTACTCGCCACTCATTACTCGCCACTCGCCACTTTCCACTCATTACTCGCCACTCGCAACTCATTACTTGCCACTCGCCACTCATTACTCGCCACTCATTACTCACCATTTGCCACTCGCCACTCATTACTCGCCACTCAACACTCGCCACTCATTACTCGCCACTCATTACTTGCCACTCATTACACACCACTCATTACTCGCCACTCAACACTCGCCACTCGCCACTCAACACTCGCCATTCATTACTCGCCACTCATTACTCACCACTCATTTCTCGACACTCATTACTCGCCACTCAACACTCACCACTCATTACTCGCCACTCGCCACCCATAACTCGCGACTCAACACTCGCCACTCGCCACTCACCACTCAGTACTCGCCACTCATTATTTGCCACTCATTACTCGCCACTCGCCACTCATCACTCATTACTCGCCACTCATTACTCGCCACTCATTACTTGCCACTCATTACTAGCCACTCATTACTCGCCACTCGCCACTCATTACTCGCCACTCGCCACTCATTACTCGCCACTCATTACTCGCCACTCATTACTTGCCACTCATTACTCGCCACTCAACACTCGCCACTCATTACTCGCCACTCATTACTCGCCACTCATTACTCGCCACTCATTACTTACCATTCATTACTCGCCACTCATTACTCGCCACTCGCCACTCATTATTTGCCACTCAACACTCGCCACTCGCCACTCATTACTCGCCACTCATTACTCGCCACTCGCCACTCATTATTTGCCACTCAACACTCGCCACTCGCCACTCATTACTCGCCACTCATTACTCGCCACTCATTACTCGCCACTCGCCACTCATTACTCGCTACTCATTACTCGCCACTCATTACTCGCCACTCATTACTTGCCACTTGCCACTCGCCACTCGCCACTCATTACTCGCCACTCATTACTCGCCACTCATTACTCGCCAATCGCCACTCGCCACTCATTACTCGCCACTCATTACTCGCCACTTGCCACTCATTACTCGCCACTCGCCACTCATTGCTCGCCACTCATTACTCGCCACTCATTACTCGCCACTCAACACTCGCCACTCATTACTCGCCACTCATTACTCGCCACTCATTACTCGCCACTCATTACTCGCCACTCTTTACTCGCCACTCATTACTCGCCACTCATTACTCGCCACTCATTACTCGCCACTCATTACTCGCCACTCGCCACTCGCCACTCATTACTCGCCACTCATTACTCGCCACTTGCCACTCGCCACTCATTACTCGCCACTCATTACTCGCCACTCAACACTCACCACTCGCTACTCGACACTCGCCACTCATTACTCACCACTCATTACTCGCCACTCAACACTCGCCACTCGCCACTCGCCACTCAACACGCGCCACTCATTACTCGCCACTCAACACTCTCCACTCATTACTCGCCACTCATTACTCACCACTTATTTCTCGACACTCATTACTCGCCACTCAACACTCGCCACTCATTACTCGCCACTCGCCACTCACCACCCATAACTCGCCACTCAACACTCGCCACTCATTACTCGCCACTCATTATTTGCCACTCAACACTCGCCACTCGCCACTCATTACTCGCTACTCATTACTCGCCACTCGCCACTCATTACTCGCTACTCATTACTCGCCACTCATTACTCGCCACTCATTACTTGCCACTGGCCACTCGCCACTCATTACTCGCCACTCATTACTCGCCACTCATTACTCGCCACTCATTACTCGCCACTCATTACTCGCCAATCGCCACTCGCCACTCATTACTCGCCACTCATTACTCGCCACTCATTACTCACCACTCATTACTCGCCACTCAACACTCGCCACTCATTACTTGCCACTCATTACTCGGCACTCATTACTCGCCACTCGCCACTCGCCACTCATTACTCGCCACTCATTACTCGCCACTTGCCACTCGCCACTCATTACTCGCCACTCATTACTCGCCACTCAATACTCGCCACTCGCTACTCAACACTCGCCACTCATTACTCGCCACTCATTACTCGCCACTCAACACTCGCCACTCGCCACTCAACACTCGCCACTCATTACTCGCCACTCATTACTCGCCACTCAACACTCGCCACTCAACACTCGCCACTCGCCACTTATTACTCGCCACTCATTACTCGCCATTCATTACTCGCCACTCATTACTCACCACTTGCCACTCGCCACTCATAACTCGCCACTCATTACTCGCCACTCATTATTCGCCACTCGCCACTCATTACTCGCCACTCATTACTCGCCACTCATTACTCTCCACTCATTACTCGCCACTTGCCACTCGCCACTCATTACTTTCCACTCATTACTTGCCACTCATTACTTGCCAATCGCCACTCGCCACTCATTATTCGCCACTCATTACTCGCCACTTGCCACTCATTACTCGCCACTCGCCACTCGCCACTCATTACTCGCCACTCATTACTCGCCACTCATTACTTGCCACTCAACACTCGCCACTCATTACTCGCCACTCATTACTCGCCACTCATTACTCGCCACTCATTACTCGCCACTCATTACTCGCCACTCATTACTCACCACTCAACACTCATTACTCGCCACTCAACACTCGCCACTCATTACTCGCCACTCATTACTGGCCACTCATTACTCGCCACTCATTACTCGCCACTCAACACTCATTACTCGCCACTAATTACTCGCCACTCATTACTCGCCACTTGCCACTCGCCACTCATTACTCGCCACTCATTACTCGCCACTCATTACTTGCCACTCGCCACTCGCCACTCATTACTTGCCACTCATTACTCGCCACTCATTACTCACCACTCATTACTCGCCACTCATTACTTGCAATTCAACACTCGCCACTCATTACTCGCCACTCGCCACTCATTACTTGCCACTCATTACTCGCCACTCATTACTCGCCACTCATTACTCGCCACTCATTACTCGCCACTCGCCACTCGCCACTCATTACTCGCCACTCAACACTCGCCACTCATTACTCGCCACTCATTACTCGCCACTCGCCACTCGCCACTCATTACTCGCCACTCATTACTTGCCACTCATTACTCGCCACTCGCCACTCATTACTCGCCACTCATTACTTGCCACTCATTACTTGCCACTCAACACTTGCCAGACAGGCAGGCAGACAGGCAGACAGGCAGACAAACAGACAGGCAGGCAGGCAGGCAGACAGACAGGCAGGCAGACAGACAGACAGACGGTCAGGCAGGCAGGCAGACAGGCAGGCAGGCAGGCAGGCAGGCAGACAGGCAGACAGGCGACAGACAGACAGACAGACAGACAGACAGACAGGCAGACAGACAGACAGGCAGACAGGCAGTTATTTCCCTGCTTGCCTCACTGACTTATATAGGGATGACTGAACAAGATTTCTATCCCGTTTTCTATCCCGTCTCTGCCACTAAAGAAAACGTGTTTATTAATTAACATACACCATGCTATTATATATTAGATATATAGATTATAAATTATTCATTATTATTATTATTATTATTATTATTATAATTATTATTATTATTATTATTATTATTATTATTATTATTATTATTATTATTATTATTATTATTATTATTATTATTATTATTATTTATTTATTTACAGATGAAGTTGTTGTTGTTGTTATTGTTGTTTACTGAAGAGAGAACATACATACACACACACAAACATCAGGTTAGTAATTATTACTACTATTATTTGTATATTTGTATGTATGTATATATGTGTGTATATGTATGTTTGTATGTATGTATGTATATATGTGTGTATATGTATGTATGTAGTATGTATGTATGTATGTATGTATATATGTGTGTATATGTATGTATGTATGTATGTATGTATATGTATGTATGTATGTATATGTATGTATGTATGTATATGTATGTATGTGTGTATATGTATGTATGTATGTATGTATATGTATGTATGTATGTATATGTATGTATGTATGTATGTATGTATATGTATGTATGTATGTATGTATGTATATATGTGTGTATTTGTATGTATGTATGTATGTATGTATGTATATGTATGTATGTATGTATATGTATGTATGTATGTGTGTATGTATGTATGTGTGTATATGTATGTATGTATGTATGTATGTATGTATATATGTGTGTTTGTATGTATGTATGTATGTGTGTATGTATGTATGTTTGTATAAAGAGAAATTCTTTAGTTAAAATTAAGTGAAATATTTTTAACAAACTCAGAAAAAAAAATGTGATAAAGTGTGAAATTGTGAGAGAATGAGTGTGTGTGTGAAACTTTTACACACACGGTGAGAAAGAGAGATAAATTCTGCACTCACACACACAAACAGAAGTGAGATAGAGTGAGAGAGAAGTGAGATAGAGAGAGAGAGAAGTGAGATAGACAGAG
>JAWZYT010007369.1:0-20000 GCA_034508575.1 Petrolisthes manimaculis | reverse complement strand
GAGAAAATGTGAGAACAATTGGAAGGAGAGAACCGTTTTTAGATCTACCAGTCTGTGTGTGTGTGTTATAGATGTATCAATAGTATATGTGTATATATGTGTGTCATAGAAAGTGTGTGTGTGTGTGTGTGTGTGTGTGTGTGTGTGTGTGTGTGTGTGTGTGTGTGATAAATGCTACGTGTTTGTTTGTGTATCGTGTGTTTGTTTGTTTGTGTGTGTGTGTGTGTGTGTGTGTGTGAAAAATGCTATGTGTTCGTGTGTGTGAGTGTGTGTGTGTGTGATAAATGCTACGTGTTTGTTGGTGTATCGTGTGTTTATGTGTGTGTGTGTGTGTGTGTGTGTGTCATCATTTACTCATTATTACCACCACGTCACTTCAATCATTAATTTTCTGGCACAACCTGTCAAACCCAGAAGTGAAGGGTGGAGGGAGCGAGGGAGGGAGTGAGTGATGGATGATACTACCGGACAATTACTGACATCCCCGGCCAACCCTCATCTTTTTTAATATAGAAAAAAAAAGAAAAAATAAGTCCATGCATCCGCTGAGGGAAGACTTAAGAGGGTGTGGGAATAGGGGGACAGGCTTGAGGGGGTTTTGGAGGGTGCAGGAGTAGGGGGACAGGCTTGGAGTTGGGGGGGTTGGTAGTAAATATAACAACCAATACGACCTACCTACCTACCTAACTAAAGCACACCTAGGGACTTACATCAGTATAACAGTGTATACAAGTGTCAGATAGATTCACTCACGTATTTTTATCAACAGTATTTCTGTGTATAATAATGCTAAGTAGATTCATCCAGGCATACAGTACAGTACAGTATAGTACAGTACAGTACAGTATACATCAGTACAGTACAGTATACATCAGTACATCAGAGTACATTAGCGTTAAGGACCCTGTGAACATGTGTGAGAATTATTGGTGGATTCTGATTCCTTCTGACTATGCATCGACAAAAACTCCTTCTATATAATTGGTGTTTCATGATAAATTTTGAAGGACTCATTTTCCTCCTATATTCTGACTACATCACAATCATGGGCCCTCAAGTAGATTCACCCAGGAATTGTTATCAGTACATCAAAGTCTGGTAATGTTAATAAGATTTTCATAACGCGAACAAAACGAGCGGGAATATTATCTGAAGGGAAATTAAATACTACAATTGCTTCAGATAAATCACCATAGCGTCAGTGGAGAGAGAGAGAGAGGATCTAGCCAGGTGTTGCTTAGTATTGGAAAAAACAAAAAAAATGGGCCACATGTTTCGAGATTAGATTCAGGGAAAAATTTGGGGGGCAGAAAACATGAGGTGGAGAGAAAGGAGTGAAGGAAAGGATGATGAAGGAGAATAAGTAGTGGTGGTTCCCGGAAGAGAGTTGAGTTAGGTGTGTATTGTGGCTGCATTGGAGTGTTACCTATTCCCCTTGATGGTGTAGCAAAACGGTATATACTCCCTACTTGTAACAATATTGATGTCGCCTTTCCTTTCTCCCACCCTACTTATTCCTCTCTCTTTTCCCTCTCTCTTTCTCTCTCTCTCTCTCTCTCTCTCTCTCTCTCTCTCTCTCTCTCTCTCTCTCTCTACCTTTTCTTCTTCTGTCTATCTTGGTTTTGGTACAGTATGGAGGAATCTGTAACTATCCATGCAATTTATTTACCCACGATACTTAGGTGAGGCATAAAGGAAATGGATGAAGGCACGAAGTTAAAACGAAGGGAGGACGATAGAGAATAAGCAATAAAACAGAGACTAAAAGAAAACACGAATTATATAGAGAAAGCAGAAAGGAAGGAAGGCAATGATTTAGATAAAGCAAATGGATGAAGGCACGAATAAAACGAAGGAAGGGAGGAACGAACGAACGACAAAAGAAATGATAAAAAATGTAAGATCAGATGAGAGTCTAGGATTGTGGTGGTGGAGCTGATAATATGAGTCTAGAAGCCAGCCAGCATCCTTCCTTCCTTCCTACCTACCTTTAACTCGCAGGCAAGTGAAGTGAGAGGCCAAAGGAGAAATTGTTTGATAAAAATGATGGGAGGCGAGTGAATAAGTGTTCATGGAAGGGTGGGCGAGAAAAGCCGATAATGTTGTTAGTATTGGCAGCGTGTTATAGGTGTGGCCATTGTTTTAAAAAGTGGCCCCAGCGACTAGGTTGGCTCCTCGTGGTCTTCCTCTACCTCTCTCTCTCTCTCTCTCTCCTTTCCTTCCTCTTTCCCTTCTTTCTCTTTTCTCCCTCTCTCAAACCCTTCCTCCCTTCCTCCCATCTTTCTCTTCTCACCCTCTCCCTCCCTCCCTTCCTTCCTTCCTCTTCCTCTCCCTCCCTCAAACCCTTTCTCCCTCCCTCCCTTCCTTCTCTTCTCTCCCTCTCCCTCCCTCAAACCTTCCCTCCCTCCCTTAGTTACAGTATCGTGATGGTGTTGGTGGTGATGGTTAGGTTAGTCAGTTGTAGTTGGGTAGGTTAGAATTCGTGGGTATGGAACTGAATCACACACACTATTAAAAGTAGTAAAGACCAGAAAATATAAAGCACAACTCCAATATTACGCCTCATTTAATTATAGGAAAAAAATCTTTTGTTCAGACTGGGAGGCTACTGATTTAGTCCATTGTTTAGACGGCTACGTATAGACTAAATTTCGACCCACATAAAACGACCTCCTAAAAGTTATATATGTCGGTTTCCCATTACTATTCGTGGGTACCTTAGTGAAATAAAAAAGCCATCGTCTACCTCAAGCGACACCAACCACTAGCCTACCCCTCCAGTTGAAGTGTCGTGGTGGTTGAAGTGGCTATAGGTATGGTAATGTTTCCAGGCCACATCCTGCGAGGGGGAGTTGTATTTTCCCCTACTGGAACACAACCCACCAAACAGTGAAACATAAGCAGATCAAAGTATAGGTATAGCCCAGTAGTGAACGGTATTAATCTTTCTCCTGTAATGATACTTCCGTTTTTTACTCCTTTATCTAATGTGTATTGCCTCCAAAGGGTTATTTTTATTATTATTCTGACAATTATTTAGTTTTCAAAAACAGGTAATCTGTGAAATGTCGACCCTTCATCGTCTCTTTCCGAAACTGAAACTTACAAATTCACCCAATTATGAGAAAAAACCTGCGCGGAGTTGGCAACAAACTGGGGGCTAGTGTGGGCAGAGGAGCGTGGCGTGGATGGGTCCCTGGAGGGGTATACACACAGCCATGTAGGAGGGGTTGGGAAAAGGGAGAGGATGGGTGGTCACCTCGACAACCGTGAGATGTGGTGAGAGGACTGGAAGGGAAAGGGTTGGTGGTGGTGAGTCCATTTTTATCTTTGCGGAAGGTTATATTTTTACTCAGGTTTGACTGTTTCCATATGTATGTATGTGAATTGTAATTTGTTGGTTACTAATAAAAATAACTAAAACAATAACGGAGAAATCTATGTGAATTGTAATTTGTTGGTTACTAATAAAAATAACTAAAACAATAACGGAGGGATGTTTGTGAATGGTAATTTGTTGGTAACTGACAAAAATAACTTAAACAATAACTGAGGGATTTTTCTCAAACTTTTCATGATTTTGAAAAAACTTTGATTAAAATTTTGTGGATGAAGATCAGAAGGCATGGGTAATAGATATATATATATAATTTTTTTGTTATGCCAAGAAAGATAAGTGGTCTTCAATACATCGATAATTAATCATCTCCTCAATCTATTATTATTTTCATTAATCCATCCATTCCTCTTCTATCTTTCTTCTCCTGTCATTACTATTTTTCCATTTTATTGTCTCTCTAGTCTTCACTTATATTTTTATCCTAGTTCTTATCCTGTTTTTTGTTTTGCTACCCTCACTTTTCTAATTTTTTCTTTGCCTTCATTTATCATTACATATAATTATTATCTATATAGTCTATATTTCCCCTTTACTCTTCTCTTTTCGTCAATTCTCTTCCTTTCTCTTACTCTCTCCTCTCGTCCATTCTCTTCCTTTCTCTTACTATCTCCTCTCGTCAATTCTCTTCCTCTCGTCATTTCTCTTCATTTCTCTTACTATCTCCTTTCGTCAATTCTCTTCCTTTCTCTTACTATCTCTTCTCCTCCTCCTCCTCCTCTTCCAATGATTATCTCTGTCTCGTTTATTAGTGTTTATGACCGTTCTGTAGTGTTTATTGTGTCGCCTTGTGTTTATCGTATTATCTCTCTCTCTCTCTCTCTCTATCTCTCTCTCTCCCTCTCATTCTTTATTTATTCATTTATTTGTTTTTCTGTGCGTGTGTTGTGTTTGCTCGTCTTTGTCTGCCTGTCTGCCTCTCCATCTATCTGTCTACGTCTGTCATTCTGTCTGTCTGTCTATATTTATGTATGAATGTATGAATAATACATGTACTGTACGAGATTGTCTGTCCATCTATCTATTTCGTGCTGTAGTCAGAAAATTGGAGGTTAGCGAGTCCTTCAAATATTGCCACGAAACACCACCTATATTGAGGGAGCCTGTTTCGTCGCATAGGTTGCAGGAATCAGAAGCCACCGAGTCTCATACACGATCAGAGGGTCCTTAAGGAGGCCGTCTGTTCTTGGCTAGAGTTGGGGCTAAAAAAAAAAAAAACAGATCCCCCAATTGAACACTAAGCTTCAAGTCTATTTCCTGGCAATTATATATGTTTAGAGGAATCGGTAATCCCTCCATCTCACCCATTGACCTAGTAACCTCTAAACTACAACTAGGTCTGCATCACCAATTTCATCACATATCACCATAGATAATTCTTATATATATATATATATATATATATATATATATATATATATATATATATATATATATATATATATATATATATATATATATATATATAACACGTGGGACCTGTAAGACAACAATATACCCACTTACTACCTTTGAGCAAATTGCCCACTTCCCCGTCCTAGAATCGAACCCTGTGCCAGCGATTACTAGACATTGCGTGATTAGTTGAGAGCCTAACTGTACATTTTCTGCCAATAGTGTCTTCCGTGTGTGTGTGTGTGTGTCGGGGAATAATGGGGTTGTTGGGACAGTGGCGTAATTGTGTATCGATTCGCCTCCATAACCACCTGCTGTGTCTTAACAATGCGTAACCCGAGAAGCAGCGTCGGTTCTGGTAATAATTATGCTGTAATTACCTATCCTCTTCTGCAGTCTCCTCCTTCTCCTCCTCCTCTTCCTCCTCCTTCTCCTCCTCCTCTTCTGCAGCCTCCTCCTTCTCCTCCTCCTCCTCTTCCTCCTCCTCTTCTGCCGCCTCCTCCTTCTCCTCCTCCTCTTCCTCCTCCTTCTCGTCCTCCTCTTCTGCCGCCTCCTCCTTCTCCTCCTCCTTCTCCTCCTCCTCCTCCTCCTGAATAATATAATACGGTGTGATCATAGTGTCTTAGGCTTATTTGGTGTATAGTAGCTTACCCGTTGCCAAATATATAATGGTTTCTAGTATATAATGGTAATAATTAGGAAAATATCACACTAACGATATAATCAGTACCGTAGTTTATATGATTAACAGTTTTTTAGTGCCATATGTATTTGTACAGCCATGGTCAAAGATTCTGTATAGGGGTAAGGGGAGCATGAGCCATCAGAGTGAATCTTATAAACTAATATCACACAGTCCAACACATATTATTTCGCATTTTTTTTTTTTTTTTTTTTTTTTTTTTTTTTTTTTTTTTGTCGTTTCAGTGGAAGTTGTTGCAGGACTTTTTGTAACACACCTTCGTCAACACCACGGATATTCCTGCATACCGCCTTACATCTCGTGGACCCTCAGAGGCACTTAGTATACATCGATACAGACCACGTAGTGTTATTACAAGCCGAGGTATCATTACGTCGCCATTACACAACAAGAGTGGTTAATTAATGCATTATATTGTGGTTATATGATACGAGTGGTTTATTGTACTGATATGCAGCCACGTTGATCCCTTATGTTTAATTCGTATTCATTAGTGTTTACTCGATGTTATTGCTGCATCCGATAATGTGACTGATATAATTGATATGGACGATATTGTACTTTCATATTAATAAACAGTGAAGCTTGATCCCTGCATATTCATTCATTGGTGGATGTAGGAGTAAATTTTGTTGTTGTAGTGTAGTAACGAAATAGTTTAATAGATACAGTGCAACTTTAAGAACAGAAGAAGAAACGCTATCTTATCTTCCTTTAAGAAAATCGATTGTAATTGTCCGATGTTTTCTGTGTCCTATGGTGGTGATGGATAGTGTTAATTAAGCATATACAAAACATCGAGAGGGATAAACACCTTCTAATACCAACTACTGTAAGGTTTCTATCGACACCCACGTTTTTCATGCAACGAACGGCCAAAGCAGTATTTATCTACCCTTCATGTGGCTTGGAAATGTATGTACAGTTGGACACATGAATGGGTGGTACAGCCCTGCAGGTGAAAGATACTCCTCTCATTTGAGTAACCAGTGTCTATTATCAGGTACTTGCTTTTTTTATTACCATCCTCAATACTGACTTCTGCCCCTGATGTCTCCAATTTGGCACTAAGGAACTTGGTATTGAGAGAAATTAACCATCTTTCACTTGATATTGGGAAAAATTGACCATCTTTCACTTGGGCTGTACCACCCATTCATGTGTCCAACTATAACTCCACTGGAAAATGAATGATAGACTCGCTGCACACTCGTAGTCCGTGTGTGTTGTCAGTCTTTACATTGATAATTGTTGTGCCTTCGATAATCTGTACAGATCTGCTTGACACATACAGGCTCAGCTCGTCATTCCGGAGTCTAGCATCTGAACAATTCATACTGCCTAGAGAAGGCCGATATACACTATTACGTTACTAATACACTCGATACTAAATATGAATCGCAGAGAAAGTAAGGAATGGCAGCAAAAAATAATTACTTACTGGCGTCTCAAGCCTGTCCACTATTTTGCATCCCCCTAACCCCCCCACCCCCAAGCATGTCCCCCTACTCCCGCACTCCCCTCAAAAAAACCCGACCCCCTAACCCCCCCACCCAAGCCTGTCCCCCTATTCCCGCACCCCCTTAAGTCTACCAAGCCAATACCATATTCCCAATAGTCACAGCACAGTGAAGTACAAAAGTTTCTCAGCAGATGGGGAGGTGGCTTAGGTAAACACGAGGCAGCTTCTTAATCCCTATAGAAATGAACTAAACTGAACACCTCTAGGATTATCGGTAGTTACTGATGGTTTCCAAACATATTCTCTAACTTATCAAAGCAAAACTGTCACCAGAATACAGGAAAATAAACAAACAAGGGTAAAGTATGCCTGTGTGAATGACCCTTATGTGCATCGACCCATTTGACTGCAGCTATACAAAGGCTGGTCTGAACCCCCGACAATAACCCTGATGGCCAATTTAACTAATCCCCAGGACCTCGGCTTCTGCAGTAGTGGTTGTGGCTAGAGGTACAGTACAGGGGGAGGAAGGAAGGAAGGAGGGACGTGAGGGATATTACAGGAGGAAGGAGTGAGGGACATAACAAGAGGAAGAAAGTGAGGGACATTAGAAGAGGAAGGAGAGGAAGGAGGTGATGGGCATTACAGAAGGAAGGAAAGAGGGAAATGAAGGACATTACAAGAGGAAGGAGATAGGAGAGGGACATTGCAGGGGGACGAAGGGAAGGAAGTGAGGGACATTACAGGATAAAAGAGGGAAGGAGGCGAGGGACATTACAAGTGGAAGAAGGAAAGGAAGTGAGGGACATAACAAGAGGAGAGTAGGTGGGAGGCGAGGGACATTACAAGATGAAAGAGGGAAGGAGGCGAGGGACATTACAAGAGGAAGGAGGGAAGGAAATGAGGGACATTACAAGTGGAATAAGGAAAGGAGGTACGAGACATTACAAGAGAGAGGGGGAAGGAAGGAGGTAAGGGACATTACAAGAGAGAGGGGGAAGGAAGGAGGGAAGGTGAGGGACATTACGGGAGGAAGGAGAGAACAATTTTAGCTTCAGTCTACTGGGCCCCGACTCTCATAAGGCTGGAAACGCGCTGAAAGAGGGGGCCATTAAAATATATGTACAGGATATGCAGGAACTGAGAAGGGACGAGAAGAGGATGACACAAGGACGGAGGAGGAGGAGGAGGATACAGTGGAGGATGACACATTGGAGGATGACACAGTGAAGGATGACACAGTAGAGGATGACACAGTGGAGGATGACACAGTGAAGGATGACACAGTGGAGGAGGATACATTGGAAGATGACACAGTGGAGGATGACACAGTGGAGGATGGTACAGTGAAGGATGACACAGTAAAGGATGACACAGTGAAGGATGACACAGTGGAGGATGACCCAGTGAAGGATGACACAGAGGGGGAGAGGAGGATGAAACTGTAGGATAACAACACACCCTGCTGCTGCTGCTGCTTCACAATCACAAAACACGACTTCAATGGGGAAATTTCAACGGTAATGGTGAACTATAATGGGGTGTTATATATTGGAGTGTGAAATAATGGGCTATACAGTTATGGATGAAATATTTTGGGCTGTTTAAATATGGATCTTTCCTCCTTCACAAAACTGCATGGATGATAAGGACGTATGTATTGTTAAAGGGATTTTCATTTGTGAGAAATTATGAGGGAACAGATTTCTCCAAACTATGCTACAACAAATGTATATATATTCTTTGTGTTTATGGAGGTACCGTAGTTTGTTTGTTTCCTGGTATATTTTGGAGAAATGAGTAGTCTTCCATGTTACTAACAGAAGATAATAACTTTAAGTAATGTAAAAATATTCCTCGCGCTGCGATGAGAAATTGTGTTTACAGTGAAATGAGTACACAGAGAAATGAGTATAATAGTGAAATGAGTACACAGAGAAATGAGTATAATAGTGAGATGAGTATAATAGTGAAATGAGGACACAGTGAAATTAGTAACGTAGTGAAATAAATGCATCGTAAAAATGTGAGAGGGGAATGTGAGAGGGGAAGTATAGCATCAGACCAACCAAGCAGAAAATAAAGTGAAATATACACAACTAAATAAAGGCAAATATCACTGGAGGTTTGTCCATTCAAACTGTCACTAAAGCGAGTCTCATTATACATATTTTATTTGTCATGAAAAATCCTTTAAGCCAAGATGACAAAGTTGAAAAAATGTTCATTGCTCGCTTGTCAAGAAAAAAAAATATATTTAATTATATATTTATCATTTTTGCTTTTTTTTTTTGGGGGGGGGAGAGGGGGCGACTGGAAAATTGCCTGAATGAACTCTGGAGAAGCCGAGAGAAATTTCAGTGCACAAACTTTGGTCAAAAATTGCAGAGGAATAGTGAGTAAGGGAATATCTTACAAGAATTTTGCTGGGTTTTATATGATATTCCACAAGGTCGGTGGAGGCCGTTAAAAGTTGCCTGCCTAATAATATCTGGGATCTCTTGAGCTGGAATGAACAGAAAAATATTTATAGACCTTTGCCACTCACGAGTATATAATTCTGGGGAGATATTTCAAGAGTCGATCCGCTTTGAGATGTGAAGCATTCTTGATTCCTTTTAGGGGGAAGTTGAGTGTTAAGGTAAATCTGGAGCAACTGATTCCTCCAAACTATTCCAGGCAACAGGATACCATTATTTTTGTTGATCTGGTCCTGTTTTTTTACCTATTTTGGAGGAATCAAGGCACACCAATGTAACGAAGAAGAATTATATACCTCCTTTAACGTCTACACAATGAAAATTCAAACAAACTTACTATAACGGAGAGAATTGGAGAAAGGAACGATAAATTCTATTGTTAAATATACGAAAACAAAGATATAAGATCGTTATGGTAAAGAAAAACCAAAGAGGAATACAAACAAACTTGGTGATAAACATAATACAAACGACGAATATTCCAATGGCAAATTATAAGATGGAAAATGTCTTGGTATATCGTGATGGAATGAATATACATGGAAAGGAAAATGGAAGGCAACACAGTGATGGTATATTATAAGCAAAATGAAAAGTATGAGTACAGTATATATATATCTTGGTGGTGGTAAATGTGAAGACTGAGACATAGACTGTAACTTCTCCTTGCGCGTGAGGCAGACTCGGTAAAAAGAACGTAACTGCATGTAAATGTGTGCTTTGATCTTTAAGGGAGAGGGAAAGTGAGACAGAGAAAGAGACAGAGATAGAGAGAGATAGAGAGAGAGAGAGAAAGGTTGAGAAGGAAACTCTGTAGGAGTGTAGTAGTCGCTTTAGATTTTTTTTTTTTTTTTTTTGGCGATGGTTTTGCACAAGTTATTATGTATTATGATTGTGGCTCTCTGTTTCTGTATATCCTGGTCCAGTAAATGTTGGGGGTTGGATTTTAAGGAGCTTGTACTGTAGTTTTATTTTAAGGAGCTTGTACTGTAGTTTTATTTTAAGGAGCTTGTACTGTAGTTTTATTTAATTTCTCCCCTTGTTTTATCTCTACATTTATCTCATTTCCTCATTATACATTTTTTATCATTCATTTTTATCTGGCTATGTACCTTAGTCTTATACGAAAATAATTCCATTCATTCAAGTATAACTCCTAATTATTCAAGGAGGTAAGTTTAAATCTATTAATTAGTACACAGCTGGTAAAATATATGAAGCAACTGATTCCTCCAAACTATTCCAAGCAACAGAACACCAACCATTATATGTGTCCATTTGGTTTTGATTCGTGGCATACTTTGGAGGAATCAAGGCACTCCAATGTAACAAAAGTATGTATGCTATCCCCTCAAAAGGCAATGCGTACGACAGTCAGCCAAGAACAGAGGTAAGACACATAGAGATACACACAGTGGAAGATGAGATGCAAAATGTAAAAAGAAGAGCAACTCACGCGTCTAGTCTAGAGTCTCACACAAGGAGAAATAAATCATATGTAAATAGCTATGAAGCAACTGAGAGTATATTTACCCTGTTGAGTGGAGGTATTGCTTTCTTCTACATTTTTTCTGTATTATTTTAGACTGATTCCCAACGACTTAACTACACTTTCTGGCATTAAGGGGGTGCGGGAATAGGGGGACAGGCTTGGGGGGGTTAGGGGGTTGAGGGGAGTAGAGGGAGTAGGGGGACAGGCTTGGGGGGAGGAAACAGGGGTGCGGGAATACGGGATAGGTTTTCTACCCACCCCTCCAAGCCTGATCCCCTATTCCCGCACCCTCTAACCCCCCCACAAGCCTGCCCCCAACTCCCACACCCCCTTAAAGGAAGTAATCTGTTTAACTAGTTTGAAGTCTACTTAATCCTCCAAACTCCCCCATTAATAATATCTGCTAGTCTCAATCAAAAAGAGATTATTATAGCTATTTCCTAGTATACTCTGGAGTAATCAGTACTTCTTCAGTTTCCCGCCCACAACAGATTAACACCTTTCATATCTCATTATAAAAGGTATATTATCTTGAGTTGAGTAACCTTATCTTTGGCAGTGTCGTGTAATTTACTTTTTTTTTTTTAATTTTAATTTTTATGAATTGGGAGTCAATAATTAGTTTTGTATTATTTTTCGCAAAGTAATTAACTACATTATAAAGAAGGACAATGGGATAGGGTTATTTTCTTCCTTCACCCTTCGTAATGTTTTTTCCTCACGGTAATGATGGATGTTCTTTTCCTTGGCTATGACCTTACTAAGACCTCGGTGTTGACCTAGTGACAACAACAACAACAACAACAACAACAACAACAACAACAACTCTCGTGTTTGTCCTGATAGAAAAGATCAAAGGGACATGCATGCAAAGTTTTGTTTATAAATGGACGCTAATTGGCAACGAAACAGGTGAAACAGGTGAAGTAAGTTCTCTCTCTCTCTCTCTCTCTCTCTCTCTCTCTCTCTCTCTCTCTCTCTCTCTCTTCTCTCTCTCTCTCTCTCTCTCTCTCTCTCTCTCTCTCTCTCTCTCTCTCTCTCTCTGACAACATACACACATTGCTGGCATATAATGACGGTCTCAAGCTTTGTCGTCTCTTTGGTATGATGGTGAACATTTTGATGTGTGGTGTCGTCAATGTCTCTTACAATAGTATTCACGTAGATATATATCCTTTGATTAATAGAGTACAGGTGTTCTTTCTGAAATGTAACTTCTTTTTTTAGTACTGATGTCTGTGTTGCGCAGTTTATATAAAGGGAAGTTGTTGCATAAAGTAATTTTGTCGTTCTATTATGACCTGGATCTGCGTCTTTAAGAAATCACCTCTTCAGGGACTTTCGAAACAAATTCTTATAATCCCTGTGTAAGCAAATCATCGTCAGTAAAGATCAGTACCTCTTTGTTATTATTCCTCAAACTCTCTATTATTATTCCTCAAACTCTCTGTTCGCCAAAATCAGCAATACACTCAAAAGACAACAGTAAGGGGAATCTGACTTGAGGTATTTTTAGTGCTTTGTTAAACCATTTATAAGGTTCACCAGTCACAGGTACCAAAGGAAGATATTTTACGTTGTTCTTTGTAATGTTATGGAACTGATGATGAATATTATCCAAGGTGGTCACAATTCATCTCGCAATTACTTATGGAGAAATTGGTACAGTAAAATGCGAAGAAGAGTTACGAATGAGATGGGAAAGTGTCTGAGAAACTTTTACGGGTCACAGAAAAGAAAGGAAGGAAGAAAAAAAGACGCGAAGAAAAGAATTAAAGTTGTAATTTTCGTCTCATAAAAAGAAATTTCAAAGGCGCTCTTCTGAAAGTGAAATATCATGCAACACATTCCAAATATGGCTGTTCGTCCATGTTTTTATCTTAGACAAGAATGGTCCACATAAAAGCAAAAGTATTGACAAGATTTTCCCAAAATATTGTTTCTTGATCACAAAATCGATTTCACAAAATCTTGCTTGAAATGGTATTTGAATGCTACAATTCCAATCTCGCAACAACAGTCACGATAAATATTCCTGCGTCAGTTGAAAAGGAAGCGAGCTATTTATGTTAATTTAATGAAACAGTGTTAAAGAGACCAACAGCTGAATTTTCGTATAAATTTACAAGGTCGTTTCAATGGCAGGTGTTCCGGGACTAATGGGCGTAACTGTACCGGTACTGATTAATGCGCATATGCATGTGGCTGTAGTATAGATGGCAAGTGTGTTGTTGGCGTCCTTGGCAGGTAAGGGAGTGTGTGGTGTGCGCAGGACTGTATGCAAATAACTGTTCGGTTCCCCCTCACTTCAATAAAAGAATGTGGGTATAGAGCTACACAACACGAGCACCTCTCCTCTCCTCTCCTCTCCCCACCCCATCCCATCCCATCCCTGCCCATAGTGTTCCTAACTCTCTAGCCAAGGGTTTAGCGGACCTGTATGTATCGCTATTACAGAACTGGAGGATCCTATGTCCTCGAAATTGCATTAAGTAACACGTAGCGTCAGTGTAGCTTAGGTCGTTCATTTCCTGGTATAGTTTAAAGGAATTATTAACAACCTCCGTCAAATATCATAATAGAAAAGATTACCGTCCATGTGCCCTCGACGGTATTGAAGCTCGACAAAGGTTA
This sequence comes from Petrolisthes manimaculis, assembly GCA_034508575.1. Classification (NCBI taxonomy): domain Eukaryota; kingdom Metazoa; phylum Arthropoda; class Malacostraca; order Decapoda; family Porcellanidae; genus Petrolisthes; species Petrolisthes manimaculis. The sequence continues at coordinate 6,437 of JAWZYT010007369.1, read as the reverse complement.
TTTTTATCTTTTGCTTAATGTTTATGTGTTTGTGTGCATGTACGTACAGTACGAGTTGCAAACGTGTGTGATAAAGTATATTGTGTGTGTATGTGTGTGTGTATGTTCGTGTTTGTGTTCATGGATGCACGTTTGTGTTGTGTATACGTGAGATGGAATATTAAATGTCTGTGTGAGCGTGCATTATTGTGGATGTGTGTGTGTGTGAATACATATGAGTGCATAAAAATGATGCGTGCGTGTGCAAAATAAATAAATAAACCGAGACAACAGGTGAAAGAAACTTGAGGAATAGGACAGTAGAGCCATAACCAAACCTTCACCCAAATAGTTCAAACCATTACTACCAATAACATTACTAACAAATAACTAACATAAACCACCATCCCTCAAGTATTGTGGTCGGTCATGGGTTGTGAGTACATATTATTATTATTATTATCATTATCATTATTATTATCATTATTACTATTATTATTATTATTATTAAACATATACCGCATCATTGGTATCCTACGACGATGGAAGGACATTATAGGAGAGGTGGAGATTTTTGCTATATTCTCATTCACTTGTCAGCCTGCCTGGGAAACAACATTAATCCTCGACTCGGTGGGATAGATTGAACCAAAACAGCGGATTAGGTTTGGTTCGGCTCGGTTCGCTCAGGATTAGTTTCGTTTGGTTCGACTGGGTTTAAAGAGACAGCGAAAAGGTAGACTGGGCTTTTTTTTATGATTGGATTCGGTTTAGTCAGGTCAGGGTAGATTAGGTTAGGTTATGCTAAGTAGAATTCTTTATTTGGTATAGGCTAGTTTGATTCGGTTATTTATGTTATATTCTATTTTTTCTGGTTATGTTATGTTATGTTATGTTATGTTATGTTATGTTATTTATTCCCATTTTTCTGGTTACTCACTATACTGTACATACATGCCTTGCTAACTCTCTTTCTTTCGCCAATGTTACAGAACCAAATAACGAGAAAAAGTGGCAGGGATGGAGACAGACTCAGACACAGATTGGGATAAAACACCAACACACACACACACACACACACACACATTTCGAACACACTAAGGGGACTATGCGTTGGGTGTGGAGGGAAGGAGGGAAAGAGTGAGGAAGAAAGAAAGGAAGGTAGGGAGGGAGGGATGGAGGGGGGATGGAAGGAAGGAAGGAAAGAAGTGAGGGAAAGAAGAAGGAAGGTATAGGGAAGGTAGGAAGGGAAAGAAGGAAAGGAGGTTGTAGGGAGGGAGGGAAAGAAAGTAGGTAGGAAGGGAAAGAAAAAGGAAGGGAGGGAAGGAGGAATGGAGGAAGGAAAAGAGGGAAGGAGGAAAGGAGAGGTAGCAGCGGCCAGCCATAGTCACATCACAGGTCATACATATGGCTATCACATATTTGTAAGTTTTCTGGTCATCGGTGTAACTCTTGCTGCCCAGGGTAATGTTTGTCTGTCAGTCTGTCTGTCTGTCAATATTTGTCTGTCTGTCTGTCTATATTTGTCTGTCTGTCTGTCTGTCTACTTATATGTGGGTTTGTCTACGTATCTGTCTTTCTGTTTGTCTACTTATCTGTCCGTTTATATATTTGTCTATCTGTCTGTCTGTCTGACTGTCTGTCTGTTCTCTATTTGACTCTCTGTTTGTCTATCTCTGTTTGTCTGTTTTTCTGTCTGCCTCTCTGTCTCTCTGTCTGTCTGTTTATTTGTCTATTTGCTATCTGTCTGTGAACATGTCTACCTCTGTTTGTGTGTGTGTATTGATCTGATTGTGTAGCTACAAAAACTATAAAATGTATCTCTTTTTGTTTGTCTCGTGTTTACCAGTCTATTTTCCGCCTATCTCTCTACTTCTCAATTTATCTATCTGTTTCTCTATCAGTTTAGGTGTCTGTTTGTCTGTCTGTCTATCTCTCTCTCTCTCTCTGCCCTTCTCTCTATCTACTTACCAGCCTGCCTGCTTGCCTTCCTCCCTGCATACCACCCATACTCTCCAAGCCACCTCAGGTATGCGTGGTATGAATGTAGGTAGGTAGGTAGGTAAGGTAAAGCCCGATAGATGACCGTGCGTGTGTGTCTGTGTGTGCGTGTGTGTGTGTGTGTGTGTGTGTGTGTGTGTGTGTGTGTGTGTGTGTGTGTGTGTGTGTGAGAGAGAGAGAGAGAGAGAGAGAGAGAGAGAGAGTGAGAGTGAGACAGAGACAGAAAGAAAGAAATAAGCAAGCTCAGAAAAGTCGTCTGTATATCCATTTTTTTTTTTTTCAATAGGTTTTCTATGCTTTCAAACACAAAGCGAGAATATGTGTACGACAGGGATGGAAAAAACAAACATGGAATAATCACATACATATCGGTTTTATAAGCCTCCAAAATAAGCCAACCAGAGGCCAACCAGACAGATGAGCATAATTTCAAAGGAACCTAAGATTTTGCAACCCTCAAACCCAATTGGCAACATGCACACTCATTATGCAACTCCCGCCTACTCTCATTTTGCAACACGCGCATTTTGTGTCAACCACTGAAATGTTTCCATAACTGATTTGAGCTGTGTAATCGAACTGGTGGCTATGTACAGTTGGACACAGGAATTCATGGTACAGCCCAAGTGAAAGATGGTCAATTTCTCCCAATATCAAGTTCCTTAGTGCCAAATAGGAGACATCAGGGGCAGAAGTTAGTATTGAGGATGGTAATAAAAAGCAAGTACCTGATAATAGACACTGATTACTCAAATGGGACAAGTATCTTTCACCTGCAGGGCTGTACCACCCATTCATGTGTCCAACTGTACTCTCGGATGCCATAGACTCTAGCCCACCTGAGTCGAAGCCCGAGGTCTGATTCAAAACAGGCGATTTCTAGACAACAGCCCACTCAAACCATCCACACAAATCTCGAACCATTGGAGGCTTTGGGTGGACTGGAGACTATGGTATTTGAGTGTACTCCTAGAACCTGTGCTAGAAAACTAATTATAGAGTTTTATTGCTTACTTCTGTAGTGCTGGTGATTTTTAATGAAATCCTTTCAGTTCCCCAGATCGAAATCAGAAATATTTTTCGGGAATTGATATTTATAAGGATTCTAGACAAGGAAAATATAGAAAATCATTTATACATAGATAAATAATAAAAAGGTAAATACATAGATAATATGGACACATATAACAATACACATACAAGCACACATACATGAATACATACATACATACATACATATACATATACATAAATATACATACATATATACATACATAAATACACATACATACATACAAACATACGTACACATACATAAATACCTACATAGGCTACATAAATACCTACATAGGCTACATACATACATTCACAGAGCTGTCGCCAAACTTTCCGGTTGTGTCTGTTGACCGTATACACCTGACCTGGTCCCGACTACCATAAATACACCATCCCGTATATTACACACCCTCCACCCCACCACACACACACACACACACACACACACACACACACACACACACAGCAACATCCATAGTCCAGGTGTGTATGTCTTCTGGAAACAGGAACACACACACACACACTCCACCCCACCACACACACACACACACACACACACACACACACGTCCCCAAATCATATACACACATACTCGTACCCTCACGTTCATTAATACAGACATGCATACATATGAATGTAATTAATGTATGCTGCACATGAAATTCACACGTATACTGTCTTTTACACTCACATATTATAGCACATACACACAGACCCACACACATGAATACACAAACACACATGCAGACACACAATGCAAACACATTTCTTCTGCCCCACTCTCTAAGCTCCATTCATTCAGAGCATCCAAGGACACACACACACACATACACACACACACACACACACACACACACACACACACACACACACACACACACACACACACACACACTCAGCGAATAATCACGTGCCCCCCACACACATGACAACATATAATACCATTGCCACAAGCCAAGAAACAGAAAGAAAGGTCACACACACACACACACACACACACACACACACACACACACACACACACACACAACACACACACACACACACACACACACACACAACACGCACACACACACACATAATAAGCGAGGCTGGCGCACAAAGAGTGGTGGTGGAAACTTTTAAGAAACTCTCCTGGCCTGGTCTGAGACAAAGAGAGAGAGGTCCACTGTGGCACTCCTTCCCCCCCTTCCCCTCCTTCTCTACCCCCTTACCTACCACCCCTTCCCCTTACCACCCCATCCCCTTACCATCCCTTCCCCTTACCACCCCATCCCCTTACCACCCCTTCCCTGCCTGCAACACCACCACCTTGCTCTCTGACTCTCTCTTTAGCATGACTCTTACTAGTGATCTCTGTCTGTCTGTTTGTCTCTCTTGTCTGCCTCCAACCTAAATTCACCTTCTATTTCATCATCATTTCTGAGAGGCGATATAATCTTAGACCGCGACTTTACCTCAATGATTCCCTCTCACGCTCTCGTAACTGTCCCCCTTTCCTTGTGCCAACCCCTCCACACACCCCTCACCTACTCCACGGATACCTCACCCCCGTTACGATGATGATATGAATCCAACCACACACACACACATTTTGTTGAGTCATATCCCTCCTCAACTTCCTCCCTCCTCACTACTCTATCATTACACACTTACAGTTCATATACCGTACCTAAAGTTCCTCCACCTCCTCATTTTACTCACTCTCTTTCACCCTTCCTCCTACTCCTCCTCTTCCCCCTCATCCAAACCCCCATCCTCATTTACTTGAGATAAAGTCCGTGCCTGCAGCCTCAGAAGCCTCATTTTCTTCATCCTCCTCCTCCTCCTCATCATCTTCCCCTTCCTCCTCCTCTTCCTCATCCACGCAACCTGAACTTTTCTCACAGTCCTCCTTCACCCTCACAGCTTGCTTCAGAATCTGTTTTTTACTGATTTCCAGCAGTATATTTTTTGTGTGCTTCTTTCAGGGCCTCTTTTCGTGCTCCAGGAATAAAAATGTATGCTACTTCAGAACACCATTTTTCTACACAAACATTTTTCCATGCACTACAAATATTAACTTGACTCATAATGTTTTTGTATGCGTTAAAACATTTTCTTGCTGACAAGAAATACCAACATGGGACAATGTTATAATGATATTTCGCTTGCGCAGGTCTGCCAATAAAATGCTAGAGACTAATCATACCTTACTACTAATTGACTCGGGGTAGGTCCGGTTCGCCTGGGGTCCCAAGAGGTACCAGGCTGAGATTTTAACCAGCATTCACTTGATTGGGACAGTGGTGGGTAAGCTTGGCGGGGACCCTCTACCCACATGCGGTATAGACAGTATCACATCATTAGATATTGTGTATTCGTTCTTGCCTCTGACCCGTAAGTCAACCTGCATTAAGCTACCCTCCCGGCAAATCGCGTTCAGTGTGGCCCTTCCTTAGCGGCGCGGAAGTCTACGGAAACTGAAACCCGCATTTCACTACCAATCTTGAAAATATAATGACCAATGAAAAATGTTCAGTAAATTTCTAAGCATTTTCGACCACTATTACTGCATGGTTGCCATTGGTTGGTGTTCATGAATTCTGTTACCTCTTTAATACTTTAATCCTATTAATATATTCAGGATTTTTCATCGGGTAATGTTGTTTGGAATTGTCCAGTATCTCAGTGAGAATGTTCTACATTTCACTCCTCTTTGTCGAAGGGTAGATCGATGGTTAGGCGAGTGTGTAGTTGATGGGTTCATGGTCCAGGAGTGGGGTGATGTTTAGATTGGATCTCGTTACTTAGAAAAGTATACGAGGCATGTCCAAGGTTGATTTAGAAAATAAGGCCCTTTGATCGTGTACGAGACTTGGATGCTTCCTATTCCTCCTCATTAAACAACAAAACACTACTCCTTCAATGTTGGTGGTGCTTCGTGACAATATATAAAGGACTCATTTATCTGTAGTTTTCTGACAACATTATGGATCCCTTTAAATAAATAGTCATATGTTTCGGTCTCTGTTCTTCCTTCCTATACTGACTTGTACCCATAGCATCACAAATCCTTCCAGTAACATCACGAGCACTAAGAAGTATCCAGGTTTGCTTCGAATATCTAGAGACAATAAATAAATGCACAATAAGATCTCCACTGGACTTACTTCGTTGGTGAAATTGGACTGTCCGAAGCTTCAACCCAATCTGTATACATATTAGTGCTGGTGAGTGTACCTAAAAAAAGTCTGTTCAAAACTTGTGTTCCGCTGGCCTCTTATGCTTAGATAGATAGAAATAGATAGATAGATAGATAGACAGATAAAAGATAGATAGAAATAGAGACAGATAGAAATATATATACAGAAATAGATATAGATATAAAGATATAGATAGAAATAGAGACAGATAGATAG
>JAWZYT010007368.1:0-12500 GCA_034508575.1 Petrolisthes manimaculis | reverse complement strand
GCTGGCTGGGTGGTTGGTTGGCTGGCATGGCTAAACTCGACCCGTCCATCCGCTGGCCAAAAGAGACCTGGGTCCTCGCTTATTGGCTAAGGGGAATCTGATAACTTCGACTCAGAGTTACCAGATGTGGAAATTTTCTCGGCAGAGGAGTCAGTCAGTCCAGGCCACGTCAGATTCAACTTTGGGGATTTACAGAGCGGCTCAGTCAGTATATTTTCCTATGATTTATTTATATATATATATATACTTTTTTTTTTTTTTTTCTGGCCACACATTTTTTTTTTTTTTTTTTTTTTGGCCATGCATTTTTTTCACTTTTTATTTTTGGCCATGCATCTTTCACTTTTTTTTTTTTTTTTTTTTTTTTTGGTTACTCACCTTTGAAGGAAGTATGATGATAGTGATGGAGAGATGCTGGATGGGTAGTCATAGTTTACACTGAAGAATTTGTTGTTAATTTAATTGATGGCCTGCCACCATCCCCCAGCCGCCTCGTCAAGGGACTCAACCCACCCTAGGGACAGTGGGGAAGAAATCACGACTAATGCCACCAGTCTATAGGGTCTAAAATATATTAATGGTGGTTTAACTGTTTATGTCTCTCAGTGTTGATGTCCAGACGACTGTGGTGGTATGTGTTATCGATATTGAGCCATTGTGCCACTCCTCTCTCTCTCTCTTCTCTCTCTCTCTCTCTCTCTCTCTCCTCTCTCAAGGTTCAAAACACTTCTCCACGCCCTCACTACCTACTACCCTTCACACACACATACATACTAACATACATACATACATACATATACATATTTTCTCTCATCCTACACACATACACACACACATTCTATCATCCTACACACACATATACACAGACACACACACACACACACACACACATAGTCCCTCCCCTCCTCCACACACACACACACACACATATTCCCTTCCACTCCTCACGCGTCCCACACTTCTCATCACACCTCCACACACCTCAAAGCTACTGCCTGCCTCTCCTTTCCTGCCCAAGTTGCCCCCCCCCCCCTCATATCTCGTACTACTACTACTACTACTCTCTTATATATTATTATTATTATTATTATTATTATTATTATTATTATTATTATTATTATTATTATTATTATTATTATTATTATTATTATTATTATTATTATTATTATTATTATTATTATTATTATTCACTTTCAAAATTTTTCATAACCACTGATTCAGATAAATAAAAGTTGTCCCAGGAGAGAGAGAGAGAGAGAGAGAGAGAGAGAGAGAGAGAGAGAGAGAGAGAGAGAGAGAGAGAGAGAGAGAGAGAGAGAGAGAGAAAGAGAGAGTATAAGAATAGGGAGAAGAAAGATGAGACAAGGACAGAGAGAAAGAAAAGGTTAAGAGAGGTAATAGTTGATTGAAGGAAGAAAGAGGCTTGAAAGGATATGAGAAAGAGGATTGGCAGGATGAACAACAGATGAGGTGTGTGTCTGAAGGATGATGGAGGAGGTGGTGGTGTGGTGGTGGAAGGATGAAGGAGGGATGAAGGATAATGGAAAAGGTGGTGGTGATGGTGGAAGGATGAAGGGGGAAGGATGAAGGAAATGGAGGAGGGGATGGTGGTGAGTAGTGGTGGTGGAAGGATGGAGGGACGAAGGATGGAAGAAGGAGGGGATGGTGGTGTGTAGTAGTGGTGGAAGGATGAAGAGTCGATGAAGGATAGTGGAGAAGGATGAAGGAGAAATTTAACAAGGTCGATCTGTAAGGTTATGGCAGCTGCACCTCAAGACGAGAAATGTGGAAGAGGTGAGGTTGGTGGGTTGGTTGGTTGGTTTTGCAGAGATGAATTGAACGGACCGAGGGATGAAAGGGGGTGGGTTTGAGGTCAGATGGGATGAGCGATGAGAACTTTGGAAGGCATGTAAAGGGTAAGAGGAGGAGGAAGAAGAAAGGTAGAGAGAGGAGAAGGGATGAGAACTTTGGAAGGCATGTAAAGGGTATAAGAGGAGGAGCAATAAAGGAGGAGGAGGAGGAAGAAAGGTAGAGAGAGGATGGGGAGGAGGAGGAAGAAAGGTAGAGAGAGGATGGGAGAAGGGAAAAATAATAAGAGAGGGAATAAACACAATTAATCTGAGGGTTGTGGGAAAAAAAACCAAAAAGGGGGAAAATGAAAGGTAAAGGATAGGAAGGGAAAGATAGAAGAGAGGGATAAGAATGAAAAATGAAAGAAGGAGGGACAAATTTGAATGAAAGAGTAGGGTGGAGAGAAAGAGGAAGAAAAACGATAAAGGATGGGAGAGAGAAAGATGGAAGAGAGGGAATAAGGACAAAAAATGAAAGGGGGAGGGAGTAATTGAATAAAAGTGAGTAGCATGGAAATAAAGACATAAAGACAGAGAAAGAAGAAAGGAAATTAGGGGTGGAACAAATTAAATTAATTAAATTAATCAAATGAAAAAGAGGGACCAGAAAATGAGATAAATGAAGCAAAGAAGAAACAGGAGGAAAATGGGAGATAAATGGGAGGATAGAAGGAATAAAAAAAAAAGGAATAAACAAAAAAGTGAGAATAGAAGAATGAATGGGTAAACAGGGATGAGGAATTACAGTGATGATAAAAAAAAACTATATTGTGAGAAGTAGATGGAGAAAAACCGAAATAATTGTGAGTAGAAAGTAGTAGAGAAAGAAGAGAAAGAAGAGAGAGAAGAGAAGGAAGGTAGAGAAGAGAAGGAAGGGAGAGAAGAGAAGGAAGGGAGAGAAGAGAAGGAAGGGAAGGAAAGGTAGGAACGAGCCTCGCCTTGAATAGCCAAGTTGATCATGATTTGAGCCAACGTGTTGAAATTTGAGAAGACGAGAGAGCCCCAGTTCTAGTGAAGGGAAATCACTTGTACACACACACACACACACACACACACACACACACACACACACACACATATTACACACACAGCGCATACACCTACCCATACCCATTACACACACACACAAACACACACATATTACACACATATACACACACCACACACACACACAAACACACACACACAGACACACATTCGAACTGACTTGATTTGACTAACCCACTTGAATGAATGAATGAATGCCTTTCCTGTGAGGCCGAGAATGCAACCACTTACAGGCAAATCAACTGTATCGCTTATATCCATCCCTTCCCCTTGACTTACTCGACTGCCGACGGTAATGTGTTGTATATATAGATCAGTTCGTCTACCTGTAAGCAGCGTAACTCTCAACCATAACATAAACACTTCCTGACGGGCAGATATATAATAGGGATGGAAAATTATCGAAGTAAAAAATGGACGTGATTATAATTATACATTTCTCAAGATTTTTTTTTTTTATTATTATTATTTATTATCATTATTATTTTTTTATTTTTTTTATATATACCCTGTTTTATTCTGAGGTTCCGTGATTATCTATTAAAAATACTGGATTTATATATTTATTTCATACTGGTTGATTAGTGTGCAAGAGAGAGAGAGAGAGAGAGAGAGAGAGAGAGAGAGAGAGAGAGAGAGAGAGAATGTGTGTGTGTTTGTGTGTGTATGAAAGAGAGAGATATATCGCAATACTCGTTTACGTAAGAGAGAGATAACAATACTTCGTTTATATAAAAGAAAGAGAGAGAGAGAGAGAGAGAGAGAGAGAGAGAGAGAGAGAGAGAGAGAACTTAAGCCAGCTAGAGATAAGGTGTTGAATTAGCCATAACTTAACCCTTCTAAGGCGGGTCCTAACTTAAGCCTCTTTTCGTTTCCAATCGTCTCATTTCACGCACCATTATGTTGGATGGGTTCCCTCCTCCACTACAGACTCCCGTATCAAGTCTTCCCTCCCTCACACCACTGATGCTGCTGCTGCTTCTGTTGGTCTGTCTGTCTGGGGTGTGTTGTGGCCAGGTGAGGGTGGAGAGAGAGAGAGAGAGAGAGAGAGAGAGAGAGAGAGAGAGAGAGAGAGATTGTGCGTGTGTGTACAGATGAGAGAGAGAGAGATGATGGTGGAGAGAGAGATAGAGAGAGTTTGTGCGTGTGTGTACAGATGAGAGAGAGAGTGAGAGTGAGAGAGAGAGATTTTGTGTTTATGAGTGTAGGTAATTTTTGTATATGAGAGAAAAAAAAGGGTTAGCTATATATATCACAATGTATATAACCGAAATATAATATGAACATGAATAAACTATAATAACACACACACAATCTCTCTCTCTCTCTCTCTCTCTCTCTCTCTCTCTCTCTCTCTCTCTCTCTCTCTCTCTCTCTCTCTCTCATATTGTGCTGTTTTCTCTGCATGTGTTGCTCGTGAACAAAATAGTTTTTTTTAATACAGGAACAGTGCATCTGCTCCCAATTTATATTCTCATATGTTATACTCATTTTTGCTAATATCTTTTTATACCGTGGATGCCAGGCGATCGCTTTTCTGAATTGGCATACATATGGCGAATGTTTTACACTGCCACCTCCATGTGTAGTAAAGTTATTTAGCTTAATATAAAATTGGCGAATAATTTACACTGCCAACCTCCATGTGTAGTAAAGTTATTTTGCTTAATATAAAATTGGCGAATAATTTACACTACCACCTCCCTGTTTAGTAAAGTTATTTTGAGTAATATAAAATTGGCGAATAATTTACACTACCACCTCCCTGTTCAGTAAAGTTATTTTGCTTAATATAAAATTGGCGAATAATTTACACTACCACCTCCCTGTTTAGTAAAGTTATTTTGCTTAATATAAAATTGGCGAATAATTTACACTACCAACTCCCTGTGTAGTAAAGTTATTTTGCTTAATATAAAATTGGCGAATAATTTACACTGCCACCTCCCTGTTTAGTAAAGTTATTTTGCTTAATATAAAATTGGCGAATAATTTACACTACCACCTCCCTGTTTAGTAAAGTTATTTTGCTTAATATAAAATTGGACTGCTAGTGTATGTTTGCGTTGCCGAAATACTTATTAATCGATATTACTTGGGGTATAGGAGGCAACCAACCACTTTACATACAGATAGACATAATCTTAATTAAAGGAAAGTTTTGTTAGTAAATCTGGAGCTAGTTATTACAAAACTTTTCCTGTCTCATATATTGCTAGTTTTTTTTTTTTTTTTTTACTATTCCATCAGGCTATTTATAAGCAGATTTTTATATTTATTAGGACTCGTGATTGTACAGTTGGGGAACAATGTATCTAGACTCAGTTGACGGGTTCTGGTAACAATAAACAATAAACAAATAACAATAAACACGTTAATAATAGACAAAATTTATTCATTACTACATAATGATAACTGATATTGGGTGACGTCGACCACCAACCACAGACAGTGAAATAAAAGTTATCCTTCAATTCATAAACACTTTCTCTCATTGATGTGTTTACTTTTTGAGGATGTTGCCAGAAGTCGCCAAAAGTGTTCACATACATTATTCCCCAACTGTACATACATAAAACGTGGCTCTGTAATAATGTACTACACTTTCCTGGCCTCTAAAATTATATATAGTAATTAATTTAGATTTATACTCCTACAGTTCACATTTTCTAGTAATATTATAATTTGTATGTAAGCATAATTATAGAACAAATAGAAAAAATATTTGAAATTATAGAAAAAAACTACTTGAAATTTAGAAATAACTACTTGAAAATTGCCTGTTATCCGATACTTTTACCGTGATAATTGTTATAAAAATTCTTGGGAGTAAATATAAACTTTGTGTCCAGCCACCTAATAGCTTTCTGCGCCAGGAATGTAATCATGTTTATTAACAACGTTATTGGGATAATGACCGTCCTAATTAAGGCAATAATTAAAATCATGCATAATAATTTGCATGACCACTAAAGCATGTAATTGTAGCGGGAGTGTTGGACAAGACTGGCTGGTAGTGGTAGTGGTGGTGCTGGTAGTGGTAGTGGTAGTAGTAGTGGTGGTGCTGTACTCCCTGTCTACACCAATATATATATAAAACACTCCATTTGTCTGTCTGTGTGTTTAGCCGCTATGCACGGCCGCATCATTTTACCTATAGTAAAAAAAATTACATCATTTTGATCAGTGAAGCCTGGGAAGTGTCCTCGGCCTACAAACATTTTTATTTCAAATAATCAATGGGGGGATTGAGGGGGGTTCGGGGGTTCGATCCCAGTACCCTGCACCCCAAGCCGCTGTTATTTGGGATGTTAAAAAGTTCACATACAAATAATTAGAGGAAATTTATTGACAAAACCACATGTAGGATCTTCACCCGGACAATATATATATATAGCTTACTCCTGTTCTAATAGTATGGGTGTATGATATGGTATAGTGTACTAAGTAAGGTAGGAATAGAAAAGTATGATGCCTCCCCTTGTGGTGTTAATAATAATACCCCTGGTTTGTGTGTGTGTGTGTGTGTGTGTGTGTGTGTGTAATCATATGCAGGTGGTAAGGGGAAAGACTCTACCATCCCTTTCTCTAATTAGTAGGACCACTTTGTAACTCCAGTTAATTAATCCTGTAAAATGAGTTAACATATATATATTGCATATGTATAACATGAACATATAAATGAAAATGTCTGAGATCCAACAGACGAAATACAAACTTTTGTTTTGTATCATATTGCTCAGTAGTTATTTTATTATTATTATTACTATTGTTGTTATTATTATTATTATTATTATTATTATTATTATTATTATTATTATTATTATTATTGTTATTATTATTATTATTATTATTATTATTATTATTATTATTATTATTATTATTATTATTGTTATTATTATTATTATTATTATTATTATTATTATTATTATTATTATTATTATTATTATTATTATTATTATTATTATTATTATTATTATTATTATTATTGTTCTTATTATTATTATTATTATTATTATTATTATTATTATTATTATTATTATTATTATTATTATTATTATTATTATTATTATTATTATTATTATTATTATTGTTCTTATTTGTCATTATTATTATTATTATTATTATTATTATTATTATTATTATTATTATTATTATTATTATTATTATTATTATTATTATTATTATTATTATTATTATTATTATTATTATTATTATTATTATTATTATTATTATTATTATTATTATTATTATTATTATTATTATTATTCTCTCTTTCTCCCCTTTTATTTATCTTTCCTCCCTTTACCTCTGCCGTTGTCCTCCTCCTCCTCCTCCTCCTCCTCCTCCTCCTCCTCCTTTTATTTTTATTCCTTGCTTTTTTCTCTCCATTACTCACTTTCCTTAATTGCTTCCTTGTTTCTGTTTTATTCTTCACTTTTTTTCCTGTATTTTTTCCACGTTCTCTTTTCCTCTCTTTATTTTTTTCCCTTTCTTTCTTTCTCTTTTATTATTTTTCTTTCTTTCTCTCTTTTATTATTTTTTCCCTTTCTTTCTTTCTCTTTCTTTTATTATTTTTGTTAGCTACAGTTTAATTTTTCGTTTCCAATTCTTATTTATTTTATTATGCTTTGATTCCTCCAAAGATGAAAATTAATTCCCCTCATTTTTTCCCTTTGTCCCTCATTTCCCTCATTCTCCTAGTTTCCCCTTTATATCTCACTCCAACCCTCGTCTACCCTCATTTCTCCCTTCATTTTCCCTCATTCTTCTCTTCCGTTTCCCTCATTTTCCCCTCTTCCTCTCTCACACTTCCTTTCTCCCCTCTCTCTTACCCTCACTCCTCTCTTCTTTTCCCCTCACTAGTCCCTTTTCCACTCCCTCTCCTTTCCTCTATTCCCCCCTTCTCCCTCACTCCTCCCTTCATTTTCCCACACTTTTCCCCTATTCCACCCCCTCTTCCTTCCTCTCCCTCACTTCTCCCCTCTTCCTTCCTCTCCCTCACTTCTCCCCTCTTCCTACGCACCCCCCAGCACCCCGCACCCCCCTAGACCCACCCCTTAAGGCCCGAGGTAGCCCCTTGTCCAAACAGGAAACCGACAATAGACAAAAGTTTCATAGCTGACGCAAATCCTGTTTTGGGTCGAAATCATTTCCTCGTCACCTGTAAAAACATCTCGATCAGGAAGACAGTAGGAGGGAGGAAAGGAGGGAAGGAGAGGTGGTGGGAGAGGGGGAGAGAGGAGAGGTGGAGGGAGGCCTTAGAGGGATATGGAGGAAGGATAGAGGAAAGAGGAAAGGAGAAGTGGAGGGAGAGAGGAGAGGTGGAGGGAGTCCTGAGGCGGGTAGGGAGGAAGGATAATAATAATAATAATAATAGTAATAATAATAATAATAATAATAATAAACAAGTTCACCATGTAAAGGACAACATTTATTATAGAGGAACACAAGTTGTAATGGAAACGGGATGGATAAAAAAACACTATGTATTTTTTTCTGGACTAAGGTGAGCATTTGTTGTTGTTTTGTTTTTTTCAAGAGTCGTTCCGAAAGTCCACTTGAGCGTATGATTATCGTAGGTGGAAAAGTAGGACAAGGAAAAGTAGGACAAGGTAAAGTAGGAGGAAAAGTAGGAGGGAAAGGAGGAGGACAAGGAAAAGTAGGATAAGGAGGAGGACAAGAAAAAGTAGGAGGAAAAGTAAAAATAAAAGGAGGATAAGGAAAAGTAGAAGGAGAAGGAGGAGGACGAGAAAAAGTAGGACAAGGAAAAGTAGGATAAGGAGGGGGACAATGAAAAGTAGGAGGGAAAGGAGGACGAAAAAAAGTAGGAAGAGAAGAAGCGATAAGAAATATTCATATAATTTTCTCCTTTCCCCTTCCTTTCCATCTCTCTATCCCTCCTTTTTTTTTTCGTTCTGTATTCTGTGCCAAATCTAATCATATTTCAACTCTTCCTTTTGCACTTTTTAATTTTTCCCTATTACTCTGCTTATAATTCTCCCTTTCTCCTTCTCCTTTTTTCGGTACTTGTTTATTGTGTTCCTCTATCCATTCATTCTTTTTCTCTTAATCTTTCAATCCTTCCCTCTTTCGTTTCTGCTTCATCCTTTCCTGATTCTCTCTCTTTCCCTATTCTTCCCCAACCCTTCACCTCTTCCTGCCTTCCCCACTCAGCCTTCTCTACCCACTCAGCCTTCTCTACCCACTCATACCTTGCCCCCTGCACTCACACACTCACTCACTCACTCACTCTCACACACACTCACTCACTCACTCTCACTCTCTCACACACACTCACTCACATCACTCATTCAGCTGGCCCCTTCCACAATCAGGTCAAGTGAGTGGAAGGGCCAGGCGTGTTAGACCACCTGCCTCCACTTCCAATAGTCAACCAGTCAGTCAGTCAACCAACCACACAGGACAGTCAACCAGCCAGCCAACCAGTCAACCAGCCAACAGTCAGTCAGTCAGCCAGTCAGTCTTTCATCAGTCTCATCTCTATTTTCATTCATCGTCATATTTTCAACTCTCATTTTTAGGCACAATATTTTTCCTCTCTGTCGTTTCTCTCTGGCTTTTCCTTATCTCAACATAATTTCGTTCGTCTTTTCAGTGCACGTTTATTTCTTTATTTTTATTTTTTTTCATCTTTTTAATGGTGTCTGTCTGTCTGTCTGTCTGTCTGTCCTTCGCCCTCCACTTCCCCCTCAGCCCCAATGTGTCCCTCCAACCTGTCCTTAGTTCATTGTGCACTAAGGGTTGTTGTGTCTGACAATAGTGTTTACATATTGCATTGGGTCCACGAGGGTAAAAGCATTGTAGAAAGTCCACACACCTTTCTTACCTAGAACAACACCACAACAACTGCTATTGTCAGGCCTTCTCATAGTTGCCATCCAATGTTTAACTTCTTTATTGGATAGAAATGCAATGTAGTTGGAGTCTCGGGAAATTGTCTGGGTGAACAACACACAACACACACACACACACACACACACAACACACACAACACAACCACACGACACACACACACACACACAAACACACAACACAAACAACACAACACACACAAACACACAACACTCACAAACAACACACACACACACACAGTTCCACCTACTCCACTCTTCTCTATTACTACCGTTTGATTACTCCAAGGCTACAACAGTGTATTCTTATCTGGTCTAGCATACAGTTTTAATTCTTCCTTCCCTTTGATCATCTAAATCCGTCCTGGGTGGGCTGAAAAATCTTGGCTGGCCACTAAACGCACCTCACCAACCACTAAAGAACCCCTAAAGGCATCGAGTTTTTATTCAGATGGGCGTTGATGAAAAGTCAATGTGATACTGATGGATGGGAGTTGTCAATATTAATGGGACATCAATAAAGAACACCCCATAAGGATGCTATAGGGGTCATCGTTGTATATATTATTATTATTATTATTATTATTATTATTGTCTTTGGTGACCCCATCGACTTGGACAGCATTATTTATTTATTTATTTATTTATTTATATGGAACTAGTCGAGTTATTTTAATTAAGGACCCTAGCTGTGATCTTGTATGAAAATGTGGAGGTTTCTGATTCCTCCTGACTATGCCACGAAACAAGCTCCTTACCTATTGGTGGTGGTGTTTCATGACAATATTTGAAGGACTCATATGCCTCCAATTTTCTGACTACAATCACTCAGGGTCCGAAATAACGAGGTGTTCTTATGGGTGAATTTGAAGGCTTGTGATTCCTCCAAACTATATATGCCAAAAAACAGATGAACTAAAATAATGGTGTTCTGTTGCTTGAAATAGTTTGGAGGAATAAAAAAAAATTTATATAAATTTTTTTTTATATAAATTTTTTTATATAATTTTTTTTTATAAAAAAAAAAATTTATATACATTTTTTTTATATAATTTTTTTTTATATAATTTTTTTTTATATAAAAAAAATTTTATATAATTTTTTTTTTATATAATTATTTTTTATATAATTTTTTTTTTATATATTTTTTTTTTTTTTTTTTTTATAAAAAAATTTATATAAATTTTTTTTTATATAATTTTTTTTTTATAAAAAAAATTATATAAATTTTTTTTTATATAAAAAATTTTTATATAAAAAATTTTTTATATAATTTTTTTTTTTATATAAAATTTTTTTATATAATTTTTTTATATAAAAAAATTATATATTTTTTTATAATTATTTTTTTACAAAAATGTTTTTATATAAAAAAAAATTACATACATTTTTTTTACATAATTTTTTTTATATAATTTTTTTTTATATAAAATTTTTTTATATATTTTTTTTTTTATATAATTTTTTTTTTATATAATTTTTTTTTATACAAGCACTGGCCTTCGTCAGCCACGGCTACGCCGTGGGTGCTTTTGCCTGCGGCGCTGCTCTATAATTATTACCCTTTTTTCACTATTTTTTGTAGATACTGTGACGTGGAATCGTGTCGTTTCTAGGTACCTGAACCCTTGAATAATCCCTTCTATTTAAGGTAAGAAATGAACAGTGTTTTTTTTTTACACACACACACACGCGCGCACAGAGAGAGAGAGGAGAGAGAGAGAGAGAGAGAGAGAGTGAGTGAGTGAGTGATAGCGTGGAATGTAGAGATGGGGATGTTGGGAGTACATAATAGTGAACATAATAGTGAACATCACGTGTGTGTTACGTTCCAGGATTTTCGGATTTGTTCCCCATGTCAGAACTGGATAAAAAAAAAGGCACCAGAATCGTGGAATGTAATTATCAGGGTGTGCATAAATGAGATCCGCGTTGCTACGGAAATGTACGTGTAAATTTTCACATTTACAGAAATATTGTTGATGGCTATGTCCTGTTTATTGAAATTTATAACTGTACAATACATTAAAGTTTTATATTAGACTTTTGGTACATGTATAATGATAGTGATGATTATAACAATAATAAAAATAATAATAATAGTAATAATAATAATAATAATAGTAATAATAATAATAATAATAATAATAATAATAATAATAATAATAATAATAATAATAATAATAATAATAATAATAATAATAATAATAATAATAATAATAATAATAAAAAAATAAAAATATATATATATATATAATGTTAATAATACCGGTATTATTATGATAATGATAATAATGTCATTTATATAATATTCCAATTAGTACTAGAGTCATTACCATTTTTAATACCATTTTATAATAATATAACGACAATTAAATGACTAAATAATTATTGAATGTTGAGAGGAAGTGGGTTAATGGTTGGCACTCCTATTGTTCCCTTGGCACTCTGGACGTCTGCTGGCACTGGCACTTGTTGTTGTTTTATTATATTATCATTCGTTTATTTCCTTTTATTTTTCGGTGAAGTAGGACGTAAAGACCCTTAGACTTCTCACCTTACAACCAGATATAATGTTAGGTTAGGTTAGGTTTAGTTAGGTTTAATTAAGTTATGTTAGGTTAAGTTAGGTTGGGTTAGGTTAGTTAGGTTAAGTTGGTTGGGTTGGGTTAGGTTGGGTTAGGAGATGAAGGAAAGAGGAGAAGGAGTAGGAGGAAGAAAAGAGGAG
>JAWZYT010007367.1:2500-19558 GCA_034508575.1 Petrolisthes manimaculis | reverse complement strand
CCAACCCACCACCAACCCACTCAACTATCACCTCCACTCCCTACCCACTCGACAACCGGCAACACGGGCTGACAACCCCTGTCCAAAACACGGTGCCAAACATCCACTGTGGTCAAATGTTATGTTGTTGTTGTTGTTGTTGCCATATTGGGTGCAAGGGTATCATATGGGTGTATTATTGTTCCTCGTTCTTCGTTGTCTAAGGGATGTTTTTGGTGAAGGGGCTGTGTTCGTATGTAAGGGGGCTGTGTCAGTGGGGGAGTGGACAGTGCTAGTGTGGGAGGGAAGATATTACTAGTGTGGGAGGGAAGACAGTGCTTGTGTGGGATGAAAGACAGTGGCATAGGTTAAAGGGGGAGAAGGGGTAGTGCCAGTGAGGGGAGAAAGACAGTGCCGCAGCAGTAATGGATGTCCCCCTGGTCGACCATAACACGACTCGTCTGTCACGCCGCCTGGCACTCCAAGTTGCAGGGACACTGTGGCAATGGCCCGCCTATATCATCCCGCGCTCCCTATTTTACCCTCCAGTGCCGCATCAGTTGCCGTGGGGGGTGCACGTCACGGTCTCTGCTGTCCTCCGTCCCTTCGCATGCCCCGGGAGCGTGTGACAAAGATTCCTCCATTAACTCTATTTCAGGTCTTGACGCAGACGAGGTCCAGGGTTTAGTTATATCTATGAGCGACTTGCCTTTGTGATATACACAGAACTGTACCCATTGCAGTTCAGTATTAAATATCTAGTAACCTCGGCGAAACTCGACCCTGATATCTGAGAGTAGAATGTCCAGTCGCTAACTCACTGCGTCACTTCCCATAAAAGATGGCCCTAGTTCTGGCCCTTCGAGGTAATTCATGCAAGGTTCCAACATTGGGTACAGGAAGTGGAATCGGGAAGATAGTATTCCTGGGTAGTTTACAAAAAGATTATGGAATATTGCTAGAATAATTCTGGATAATAAAAAAATATATTTTACACATGACGTTGGCTGTTACTATAAAGAATTATACAGTAGCTTACTATGTCTTAAAATATATCTTAGACATATTCCAATATCCCTTGATTTCTCGATACCAGTTGTTAGTTCAGCTCTCGACATATAATATAACTAAGTCCAGCAGGTAACAAATATAACTAAGTCCAGCAGGTAACAAATATAACTAAGTCCAGCAGGTAACAAATATAACTAAGTCCAGCAGGTAACAAATATAACTAAGTCCAGCAGGTAACAAATATAACTAAGTCCAGCAGGTAACAAATATAACTAAGTCCAGCAGGTAACAAATATAACTAAGTCCAGCAGGTAACAAATATAACTAAGTCCAGCAGGTAACAAATATAACTAAGTCCAACAGGTAACAAATATAACTAAGTCCAGCAGGTAACAAATATAACTAAGTCCAACAGGTAACAAATATAACTAAGTCCAGCAGGTAACAAATATAACTAAGTCCAACAGGTAACAAATATAACTAAGTCCAGCAGGTAACAAATATAACTAAGTCCAGCAGGTAACAAATATAACTAAGTCCAACAGGTAACAAATATAAATACGACTAAAAGAGGCTGAACTTCCCTGGCGTTGGTAGGTCATCAGTCCATTATGTATACTACACTTTGTATTGATACCTCACTGACGTCTTTGGTAGCCTTCAATGTTGACATACAGAAGAGACAAAAGTGTCCGTCACAATCATCTCCCTTGCTTTTTAGCTTTTGCTCTCTTTGTCTGTCTGTCTGTCTGTCTGTCTGTCTGTCTCTCTACGTACTCACTCATAAATGAAATAAAAAAAACCCTACTTTTTTTTCATCTGCACGCCACTAGCTACCATAGTTATTAACATCACAGTGAATCTTTTCATTACACGGGAAAATATGCAGACTCTCACATCTAACATAAATAGCCCTTAATAAACACTGGGAAGTAGTCAAAACATATAGTTGTGATAGCCAGCTGGGGAGCCAAGGGAATCAATCATACCACCATTACGGGACAGATGGCGACACTACTTCACGTGGTCGAAGGAATAAGTATACAACCGCTGCTGGTGACGCTCGACAATCACCAGAACGACAGGTCAATCTTCCCTGTGACAAGTAAATTTGTTATTGTTGGTCACAGAATATAATGTAACTGGCCAGCGATCCATTGAATAAAGGTTAATCATGAGCGCCAAACGTTTACGAGTCGTCAGAATATTGTTTATAGTGACTGCTGGACGTTTGACTCCTATTTAATTAAAGCACATTGGTGAATCGTCTATAATTATAATGCGTCAAGGAATTAACAGTGAAATAGATTGAAGACCTTCAAAACATCAGCAGAATACTTATTAGTCGTCATAAAAGAAATCTATTAGGACAGGATAAACGTTTGTCTTCTGATACAAAACTTAGTACAGCAACAGCTAAACGTTTACAACCATGTACTCAAATATGATAGAAAGAACGTTTGGCCAATAAAAAAAAAAAAAAAAAAAAAAAAAAAAAAACATAAACCAATAAATAAAACGTTTACAATTGTTGGGAATGTTTGGAGTATTTGCCGCAAGGATAACTCCAATACAGATAAATAAATGTCTGGCGCAGATAGAGAACTTTTGATTACATTCACCTCATATCATCGTCAGTGACAGTAAATCCTGGCAGATGGCGTAATGGGAAGTATATAACATCACGCTACCCTACGCTATGTCTGTCTGTTTAGCTGTGTCTCATTTTATATATTTTATCCACAAATGTACCCTTCTCATTCATTCATTCATTCATTCATTCATTCATTCACTCTCTCTCTCTCTTTCTCTCTCTCTCTCTCTCTCTCTCTCTCTCTCACACACACACACAGACACATACACTCGTATATACGGTACACAGACAAGCCGCACACGCACATAAACACACACACACACACACACAATCAAGCAAAATCACATAAAAACAACACAACAATACACAATCACACACACAAACACGTAGATAATCACACCCCACACTTAATCCAACCCCTCCTCTACCCCTCCTCTACCCCTCCCTCCCCACACACACACACAAACACAAACACACATTCCCCGTCACCATAAATTTAATACGGATTCATTTGGCCAGCAATCTGCGCTCGGTTATATCAACAACGAGTCATTAGCACACTGTGGATTCGTTGGCTTCAGGTGTATCGTGTCCCCTTCCCCTCCCCTTTCCTCACTCTCCTCCCAGTCCCTGCCTTCCCCTACTCAACCACACACACACACACACACTCACACATTCTCTATCTCTATCTCTCTTCCCAGTCCCTGCCTTCCCCTACTCCATCACACACACACACTCACAACACACACACTCTCTCTCTCTCTCCTCCCAGTCCCTACCTTCCCCTACTCCATCACACACACTCACTCTCCTCTCTTCTTTCTCCACCTACAAGCCATCTCTTTTCCTTTACTTTACTTTCCTTTACTTTCCTCTCTCTCCCTCCTCCTCCTCCTCCTCCTCCTACTACTACTACTACTACTACTACTATTACTACTACTATTACTCCCACCCACGTCTTCTCTTTACCTCGTCTTTCTCCTCCTCCTACCCATCTCATTTTCATCCCACCCCCTTCCAACCTTCTTATCTCTCCTATAAATCCCAATCTTTCCTTCTTACAACCACGCCACAACACACACTATAATCTTCTCCTTCACTTCTAATCCCAATCTTCCCTTCTAACAATCCACTCCATACTCCTCTCCTTCACTTCTAATCCCAATCTTTCCTTCTTACAATCCACTCCATACTCCTCTCCTTCACTTCTAATCCCAATCTTTCCTTCTTACAATCCACTCCATAATCCTCTCCTTCACTTCTAATCCCAATCTTACCTTCTTACAACCCACTCCTTACTCCTTATCCCAATCTTCCAACCCACGCCATAATCCAATCATCCAACCACTCCTCTTCCAACCCATTCCACCACTCCTTCGCCCCCTTCATTCACAACACCTCCCTCCCCTCCCTCCCTCCAGGACTCCCCCATCCCGCCCCCAAGGTTATATGAACACCTGTCTTGTTTATCTTGGAAGGGGAAGAAGTGTATGGTAAGCAGGGTACGGAAAGGTTGGGGGTGGGGGGGTGTAGAAGGGTTTGGGGGTCGACTGAAGATGGATGCGTTGGGTTCGAAGTAGGAAATGAAAGTGAGGAAGGGAGTTGTTGGGAGTGGAGTGGAGTGGAGGAAGGGAGTTGTTGGGAGTGGAGTGGAGTGGTGGAAGAGAGTTGTTGGGAGTGGAGGGGAGGGGAGGAAGGGAGTTGTTGGGAGTGGAGTGGAGGAAGGGAGTTGTTGGGAGTGGAGTGGAGTGGTGGAAGGGAGTTGTTGGGAGTTGAGTGGAGGAAGGGAGTTGTTGGGAGTGGAGTGGAGTGGAGGGAGTTGTTGGGAGTGGAGGAAGGGAGTTGTTGGGAGTGGAGGGGAGTGAGGAAGTTTGGGACGTGGAACAGAATGAGAATGAGTAGAGTGCAAGGGTGGAGGGAAGTGGAGCAGGAAATAAAAAGGCTGTGTGTGTGTGTGTGTGTGTGTGTGTGTGTGTGTGTTTCTAATCCCCATCTGAGGACACCTGACCATCATTACTCAAGCCTGGATTAGTCTCGCTTACTCGGCCACCAACACAGCCTCTCCACAACACCATTACTCAACACACCACCACCACCACCACCACCACCATCCGATTGGCTTCAATGCTCGATATGCAACCACCACCAACAACAACAAAAGCCTCTCCACCACCATCACCACCACCAGCTTCTCCACAAACCAACAACCACCCTCACCACCACCACAACCAGTCTCTCCACCACCACCTCCACCAGCCTCTCTCCACCCCCCACCTCCACCCCCCCAGCACCAGCCTCTCCACAACATCATAACTCACTCCATGTCATCTCTATTCCAGAGCTCAAAATGCCACCATCACTTTGAATTCAGTGTTCAATAAACCTTCCTCTGTTCGACATGAGTGCTCAGAACGCCACCATCATCAGTGCTCAATAAGCCAATATATCATCCAACATCAGCTGCAGCTTCTGACTCACAGTGTAATCAGCATGTAGTCAAGCCACCGTTTTCGAAGCTGAGAAATTTACTTGGAAATGCAATAGTCTCCAGTAAGCGAAACTCACTTCTGATGTGAAATTCTATAAAATGCCGTCGTCCAAGATTTAATTAACTACACACTAATAAGGCATCTCAGTTTCAAGTATAAGTATATAACCGTGAAAGTTGTATTAGCGAAGGTGTTTTCTCTTGGTGTCACTTTACTTGGCCTACCTAACACATTGATTCTTGGACTATGCTTGAGTCAGATTAGCCAGGGTTGAGTGAGTGTAAGTTACATTCGTTTGGTTAAGCTTTGGTTGGACCTGGTTAAAAGTTAGGTCGAACCAAGTCAGCCGTGTGGCCAAACATCCTTGGTAGCGATAGTAAAGACGGCAGGAGACGGCAGCAGTGATGGCAGAGGTGGTGGTCACGGCAGATGTAGTAGTAATGGTAAAGGGCAGGCAGCCGCAATGATGGCAGGCAGCAGCAGTGGTGGTGGTGGCAGAGGTAGTGGTGGTGGCAGAGGAGGTGGTAACAGTGTTGGTATAGGTGGTGGTAGTGATGGTAGAGGTGGTGGTAACAGTGATGGCAGAGGTGGTGGTGGTGGTGTTGGTAGTGATGGCAGAGGAGGTGGTGGTAGTGTTAGTAGTGATGGCAGAGGAGGTGGTGGTAGTGATGGCAGAGGAGGTGGTGGTAGTGATGGCAGAGGAGGTGGTGGTAGTGTTGGTAGTGATGGCAGAGGAGGTGGTGGTAGTGTTGGTAGTGATGGCAGAGGTGGTGGTGTTGGTAGTGATGGCAAGAGGCAGCAGTGAAGCACGTGGATCTGCCTCGTTCATCCGGGCTCCAATTTTCCTCTACACTCCTTTACGGGCTCCCTGGCCAGCCCTCACCCTCCACCTCATTTCACTCCCTCACTTCACTCCCTTACCTAGTCCTTCATTCGCTCCACGTCTCTCTCACGCATTTCACTCACTTTTTTTCCTCACTCGTATACTCACTTTTTTTTTACTCATTTTCTTATATCACTCATTTCTTTCTAACTTCTTTGCTCCTCCAAACATTATATTTTACTCATGCTAAACGTCATTCCTCATACTTACTCACCAACAGCATCGTTCTCTCTCACTCTCTCTCTCTCATATATACCTTCCCAAAATAATCTCCTTCGCTCCCTTTTGCCTCTATTCACATTCAGTCTCTCCCCACTCACTCACTCACCCTCTTTTCATACACACACAAGTACACTCGCAATCTAAAATATGTATCCAGGCTGGATTCGAATTCCTTGATTGAGTATTAAGCGAGCTCAAGCAAATATGAAACAATATAAGCGTTGTTTGCTTCACTGGTATGTCAAATGATTCGAAACTTCAGCAAGACCTGGATACAAATTTTGGATTGCGAGTGTACAGTTACCCACACATGAAGCTGGTATGGCTCGTTACTTGTGAGGTGCTTGGCTACGAAAGAAAGGAAAGTGAAAAATAATAAGATGTAGTTTGTTGACAGGCAGACAGTAAAATATTATTACTGTCTTCTTGTCAACAAACTATAACTTTTGCTCACTTTCCTTCCTGTTGTAGGTATCTCACAAGTAGCGAGGCGTACCAGATACATGTGTGGGCAACTGTACATTACATAACCCCCATCCTTTACTTTTCTTCTTACATACATACATACATCCATCCTAATGTATTCATCCGTCTTTTACCCTCCCATCCTTCATCCTTTCTCCATTCTATCTTCCTTGCGTCTTTCACTTCACATTTTCATTACTTCCCTTTCCTCCTCCTCCTCTTCCTCCTCCTCCTCCTTTCATATTCGTTCTCTATATTCTCCTTCCCTCCGCCTCATCTCTCGTTATCCAATTCCACTTTCATTCCAATTCTATCCTTCTTCCCCCTTCTCTTCTTCCTTCCTTCCTTCCTTCCGTTTCTTTCCCTCTCTGCTCTTCCTGATAACTACTCTTTACTTCTACTGCTTCTCTTCTTTCCTCTTCCTCCTTTCCTTCATTCTCATATCCTTTCTTTTTCCTACTTTCCTTCATTCTCATACCCTTTCTTTTTCCTCCTTTCCTTCATTCTCATACCCTTTCTTTTTCCTCCTTTCCTTCATTCTCATACCCTTTCCTTAATTTTCCTTTAGTCTCATTCGTAACAACATTTATTATATCACCTGCTTCTCACTTCTCCTCTTCCTCCTTCCCTCTTCTTCTCCTCTCTTTCATCTCCCTCTCCTCTTCATTCTCTCCTTTGCCCTTCCCCTCTCATACATTCTCCTGATCATATTCCTTCCTTTCTCTCCATCGCATCTCCGGATATTCATTCCTGCCCTCGTCTCTCTTCTTCTTCTTCCTCCTCCTCCTCCCACTCCTCTTTTTCCTCCTCCTCCCCCTCCTCCCACTCCTCTTCTTCCTCCTCCTCCTCCTCACTATTTTTCTTTATATTCTCACTTTCCCTTTCAGTTTCCTAATGATATTCCTTTACTATTCCCACCTTCATTCAATATCCCCTACCCCCTCAACCTCTCCTATTCATTCCTTCCCTTCCCTTCCCTCTCTTTCTTTATTCAGTTTCCTTCCCATGCCATCCCTTCCATCACTTCTCCATTCAGTCTCCTAGTCATTTTCACTTCCCTTCCCTTCCCTTCCAACCCTCGCTCCAAATCCCTCTTCTAGTTAGGTCGCTCCCCAAACAACTTCAGACCGCCTCATGCTCCGACTCCTTCGTCATCTCTTCCCTCCTCTCCCTCCCCTTCCCTCTCCTCCCCTCCCTTCCCTTCCTTTCCCTTCCCTCCCCTCCTCTCCCTCCCTTCCCTTCCCTCTTCCCTTCCTTCTCCCTTCAACACTACGCACCAATTCATACCTGCCACCCGCTAATATTCCTCTTACATCAACACTCCTCTGTGTGTGTGTGTGTGTGTGTGTGTGTGTGTGTGTGTGTGTTTCTGTGTGTGTGTGTGTGTGTTGTGTGTGTGTGTGTGTGTGTGTGTTTCTGTGTGTGTGTGTGTGTGTGTGTGTGTGTGTGTGTGTGTGTGTGTGTGTGTGTGTGTGTATGTGTGTGTGTGTGTTTCTGTGTGTGTGTGTGTGTATGTGTGTGTGTGTGTGTGTGTGTGTGTATTTCTCTCTCTCTCTCTCAGACCCATTTCAGTTGCCGTTTTCCGTTTCCTCTTCCTCTCCCTGCTTCTCCTTCCCCTCCATTTCCAGTTCTTGGTTTTCCTTCCTTCTCTTCTTTATTTCCTCCTCCTCCTCCTAAATCTTTTCTGTTTCGTTTTCACATTAAGTCCTCATTCTATTTCTCTCTCCTTCTTCTCTCCTACTATTCCTCTTCCTCCTCTTTTCATTCTCCTCTTCCATGCACCTCTTCCTCCCCCTACATCCCTCCTCTTCCTACTATTCCTCTTCCTTCTCTTTTCTTTTTCCTCTTCCTCCCCCTCCATCCCTCCTCCCTCTTTCTATTTCACACCACAATCTCCCTCTTTCCTTCTCCTCATCCATGCACCTCTTCCTCCCCCTCCATCCCTCCTCCCTCTTTTTATTTCACACCACCATCTCCCTCTTTCCTTCCTTCCAGCTCTCTCACCTACCACTACTTCACTCTCCCCAAACTCTCTCTTCCTACTTTTAACTTCACATTTTTTTTCCATTCTTTTTTTATTTTATTTTTTTCTCTCAACCCACTCTCTCACTTCCCTCCATCGTCCTCTCACTTTCCATTTTTGTTTTATTTTCAACCTTTTATCGCATCCTTCTATCCATTTTCACACGTTCGTTATCACCACCTCCACTATCCCACTTTTCATCTCTCTCTCTCTCTCTCTCTCTCTCTCTCTCTCTCTCTCTCTCTCTCTCTCTCTGATCTCGCCAATCTTCTCTGCTGTCAGTCTCTTCCTCCCTCCTTCCTTCAGTCATCTTTCCACACACAAAGTCTCCTGAACCAATCCTGCATCCATCCCTTCCCACTCCTTCAATCCATCCTATGCATCCTAAAATCTCCTATCCATATCTCTCTCTCTCTCTCTCTCTCTCTCTCTCTCTCTCTCTCTCTCTCTCTCTCTCTCCTACAATCCCTTCTTATCAATTTACTGCATCCTTATTTTATCTCTATCACAACTGTCCCCTTGTGGTGGTATTATTATTTTTTTTGTGTGTGTGTGGTAAATTGGAGTGTCTTTATTCCGCCAAAGTATGCTAGGAAACAGGACCAGGAGAGAAAATATACTGATAAGAGGATACAGATCTGAATGAACACACACACACACACACACACACATGCACGCACCTCCCCCCAGCCAGCCCCCCCCCCCCCCTTTCTCTCTCTCTTACTTTTTGTTTATCCCTGTATGTATGTTTTCTTTTTTTCCCTTTTTTAATCCTCTCTCTCTCTCTATCCATCTCTCTTTATCCCCCCTCCTCCCCTCTTTTTCTCTATCTCTCTTTATTCCCCTCCTCCCCCCTCTCTCACTCTGGGGAGGTGTGTGTGTGTGTGTGTGTGTGTGTGAGGGGGGGTAAAATATTCACTGGGGCTGAGCTGGGGTGTCATGCTGCATCAAGGTGTAATGGTGACGAATAATTCATCTCGTGGGTGTAAAGTGGACTGAACAGGAGGAGGAGGAGGTTGTCGGGTTGTCTTATGTTATAGTGTACAGGTTATTGATTGATTCTTGTGGGAGGGGGAAGAGGAGCATGCTTTTTTTTTTTAGTTTGTGTGTGTGTGTGTGCTTGTGTGTGTAATTTGTGTAGTGTGTGTGTGTATATAAGTGTTTCTGTTTGTGTTATTTATGGTTAATGTGTGTGTGTGTGTGTGTGTGTGTGTGTGTGTGTGTGTGTGTGTGTGTGTGTGTGTGTGTGTGTGTGTGTGTGTGTGTGTGTGTGTGTGTGTGTGTGTGACATGATTTAGCGTCTCACTGTTTGTTGTTTTCTGGTGAATTATTTCATTTCCTGACATTTTATATTTTCTTATCAATTCTCTGATGCTACAGTACTTCGATTCTCTATTATTTAGCATTAATTCATTGATTGCTGCTTATATTTTCAATCGCAAGCTCATAATAATTAAAATATCCAGTATTTATAAAATTCACGAACACTGCAATATAGTTACTCAAGTTATACATACAATTATAATAATAATAATAATAATTAGACGAAGAGGTCAGTAAAAATTCAGCAAATAAAAAAGAAAAAGAAAAGAGGAAATGAAAGAAATAGATACAAATATAGAAATATATATATACATTCTCAAAAAAAAAAAAAAAAAAAAAAAAAAAAATGAAAGAAAAAGATATAAATACCGTACTCTAAACAAAATGAAAGAAAAAAATATAACTACTCTAAAAAAAAAAAATTGCTATAGAAATTTCCCGTGCTGGTTCCCAAGTGAGCCATGGTGGGTGGAGGAGGTATATACAGTATATATATATATTGTATATGTGCCTTCCTCTGCCTGGCTCTTATCAGTGATGCCTGTCCAACTCCTTATCGCTCAGGTCATCCCAGAACCCGTCTACTGCATCACCACGTTAGAGAGAGAGAGAGAGAGAGAGAGAGAGAGAGAGAGAGAGAGAGAGAGAGAGAGAGAGAGAGAGAGAGTGTGTGTCTAATTATTCAGCGTCAACAGAGAATACAATCACCTATCACATCATCACGTTAAAGTGTGTATGTGTGTGTGTGTGTGTGTTCATTTATTCAACGTAAACATAGAATACAATCATCTTTCAAATCTCAAAGTCAACAGATATAATAATAAGTAAACCTATGAATTTTTCCAAGTGAACAGAGAAAATAATTAATTGCAAATAGGACCCTGTACAACAGATCGTGTATGGAAAGTGAAGGCTACTGATTCCTCCTGACTATGCCACGAAACACACTCCTTCCATATAAACTAAATCACAGTTATCAAGGTCGTCTGTTTCTGTTTTCCATCACTGCTTGGAGGAACTAGTAGCCCCCAATAACAACGACAATTATACATTCTCCCACATACGAAAAAAAAAAACATAAATTCAAAATAATAATAATAATAATAATAATAATAATAATAACAATAATAATAATATAAATACAAAATAATAATAAAAATAAAATAAAAGTAAAAATAATAACAAAAATAGTGATGCTATTATTACCGGTGAAAAAATCGTGAAAGTAAAGAAAGAGTTAAAAAAAAAAAATACAAAAACCTTCCGTTGACCTGTATATATACGGCCCCGTGGGAATGTCGAGTCAGGGAAGGTGAACACGGACACAGCCACGCCCCGGGGGAACCAAACCATTTACTTCACATATATTTTTTATTATTTCTTACCGGGGACCTACACACGCACCCCCCCACCCCCCACCCCCGTCAGAGCCTATTCCCAGCGTACCGTGAATATTAGAGAGGTTAGTGTGACGGACTGTTTTAGCGTCTGGGGGTGGGGGGTGGGGGAGGTGGGGGGAGTGATGTTGTTGGAGGTGCTGGGGGTGGGGGGAGGGGGTGATGTTGTTGGGGGTGGTGGGGGGGAGGGGGTGATGTTGTTGGAGGTGGGGGTGGGGGAGTGATGTTGTTGGGGATGGTGGGGGGGGAGTGATGTTGTTGTTGTTGTAGTTGGTGGTGGTGGTGGTGGTGGTGGTGGTGGTGGCTAAACATGTGTCACTGGTCGTGGGTTCGTTTCCTTGTCTCTCGTATTTCAGTGACAGTTTGCTCCGGTTTTGACATTTAACGATGAGATTTTTTTTTTTTTTTTTTTTTTTTTTTTTTTTTTTTTTTTTTTAACGAGTATCACTGCTGGCGTCCACATCACCCTGACTATATAAATTGTCTACATTATAGTTTTCTACATAATCACTTCATTGGATAATTATTTTCATGTTATATTGCAAGAGTCGAGTCGTTAATCAAAGACATGTTCACGAATCGGAACTTTAACGAGGCCTCCAGGGGTATATCCATTTTTACTGAGACTGTACACCCTAGCTGGATTTATGACACACGAGATTACATATTTATATCCCCTGTACTCTCCCAAACAGTCTGTCCGTCGTTGCCAGTAGGGAATTATTAGCCTCTCCTTTCAGTAATACAACAACACACCCCAATCAATCTCAGGACACAATCTGGGGACACGTATACTCCATCAAATATTCACGTCAACCTTTTACCGACGCCTGGGGAAGAATTAAAGTATTGATTTCCTTTCGTGTTCCTGAGAGAGATTAGAGTTTCAAGCTGCGACACAACACAACACTGCACGATGAACACGGATGAATTTTGCACTTTCTTGTCGACTCTCATGATTCTTTAACCTTGAATGTCGATAACTTAGACATGATGGCAAAGAGCAAGGCTAAAAGGCTAAGGGTTCTATTGATAAACTGTATACTACTTCTTCGACTAAAAGGCTCTTCGTCGCTAAATTCGTACTGCAAAATTGATGGTATTGAGTGATGAAGTGAACTTTTCCTCGAAGTAGTAACATAATAATAATACCACCCTCCTGCTAGTTTCTGTATGGTGGTACAGTCATGACAAAAGAAAGTGTCCTGCATAAGGTGAAAAAAAGTGAACCACAAGAGTTAATCCTATGAACCAACATTGCAGACTAATAGCTAAAGTTTTGCATCATTATTTGTTGTGGTTGTTACATTCGAAGGTGTTGCATCAAGACTATTGGACGCAACTGTACAGGGTGAGGTGGATATAAGTGACACAATAATTACTTGGTTGGTGAATTGTTGCATGGAGTGTTCAAAGCTTCAACCAAAGCTGTATAATTAGTAGTGCTCGTGACTTTACGTTATATAATGTTGCTCTTTCCATTACAGGTTAAGTTCGTTCCTGGCTTCTTGCTTTTGTATTTAACATTTTACAGCAGCGTGTTTTTGATGAAGAAGTAAACGTTCACCAAAACAAACTCACCACTATGTACTCAGCTCACCAAAACACATATATATATATTTCAATTTAAAGCTAAAAATTATTAGCTCTACCTTTCCCTGTACATTGACAGTGGGACATTAATTATTCAAGTCACTGTTAGTAAGAGAACACACCTTTACTTATTAATGAAGGAAAAACTATTAAGGGGATAGTATACTTTTGGTACAGTGGAGCGCCTTGATTCCTCCAAAGTATGTCAGGAAACAGGACCACAATAACAAAATTAATGGTGGCCTGTTGCTTGGAATAGTTTGCAGGAATCCTTTGCTCCAGATTTTACAACAGTGTAAGGAGTAAATCGGAGAACCTACAACCCTTCACACTTTCACTCATCAACAACTTTAGGCCTCCAAAACGATGCGAAAAAACCCGTATGTCAACAAAGCCATTTTTACTAAGAATAACTTGAAACATCAATATCAGAAATTTGATAAGAATCGTGGGACCCATTGCATATATTATACATAATTCACTATGTATATATATGCATATGTGGCGACTGATGTATCTGTACCAGGATCAGTATATTAATGCATATGGTGGTGTTTGTGTATGCATAAGTGTGTGTGTGTGTGTGTGTGTGTGTGTGTGTGTGTGTGTATAAATGTATTTGTGAACACCAATATTACTGTGCATTGTAAACGTGGATTTACATATAGTATATTATGTGTGTGTACATCTGTGTGTATGTGTCTATATGGGTTTATGTAAACAATGTTCTCAAACAAGAAGCAACGTAAGAGCCAATATGTATATGAGGGTTCGATCCCAGAGTAAACAATAAGGGATGTGTTTCCTCCACGAGTGTGTGTGTGTGTGTGTGTGTGTGTTTGGTTAGCTGTGAATTGCGTGCGCGTTTAAGTAGAATTGTGTGTGAGTGTGTTATCAGGAAACGTGCATGTGCGTTAGTGTGTGTGTGTGTGTGTGTGTGTGTGTGTGTGTGTGTGTGTGTGTGTGTGTGTGTGTGTGTGTGTGTGTGTGTGTGTTTGCTGGCGTGAAATTGGGTGTGTGTGTTTAGGGTACGAATTGGGTGTCTCTTATCATGGGGTGGCTGGTTGGGTGCGTGGGTGTGGGTGTGTCTTGGTGGTGTGTGTGTGGGTGGGTGTGGGTGGGGAAGGGATACAGGCGTGAGGCAAAAGGAAGAGGGGCGCGGGAATGGGTTGAACTGGGAGAGGAATGGTGATGAAAAAAGAAGAAGGAAAAAGCAGAGAGGAGAGGGGAGAGAGAGATGTCGGGAAAAATGAAATGAAAGTGAAAACTGGGTGGATAGATAGGGGGAGAAAGGAGAAAAGAAGAGGAAATGGGTTTAGGGGTAGTATAGGGGAGGGGAGTGAAAGGGAAAAGGGGTGAGGGACAAGGAGAGGAAAGGGAAAGGGAAGGAGGAGACGACAAGGAAGGGAAGGGTGGGGAAGGGTGGGGCGGGGTAAAGGGTTGGCAAGCGGCCAGACCAATCTCATCTGTGTGTGTGTGTGTGTGTGTGTGTGAGTGTGTGTGTGTGTCGGAGGTTGTTCATGACGCCTGGAGGGTTCTCAACACACACACACACACACACACACACACACACACACACACACACACACACACACACACAATCATCTCTTAGAAAACCCAATGTAGCATAATTTCACTCATATCATACCATAATACTCAATACTCAGTCAGTCAATATACGTATTTGAATAACATACTACTAACAAACCTACAAGTGACCCAATCGATAAAGATAAAAAAAAAACAGAGTTAGAGAATTTACACTGAATACATCTTGGTTCGTAAAGCCAGAAGGGGTCAGTGGACGATTTCCCAGTGTGATATTTACTGGCAAGTGTCTCTTTCTCTAGGGAGACGATACACACACACACACACACACACACACAAATCCCCTAGCAGACGGGAAATACACTCATACCAGACCAGCCACACACACACAAATCCCCTAGCAGACGGGAAATACACTTGTACCAGATCAGCAACACACTCATATCACACACACACACACACACACACACACACACACACACACACACACACACACGACACACACACACTCTTCAGTTGCACACACAGAAAAAAAAAACATACTTTTCTGCCCAACTATTTATTCACCACTGAGGCAATATGAATGCATATATAGTTTTACTCTTCAAATAACACGGGATTATTCTACAAAAGTCTGCTTCCATTTTCCTTTTTTTTATCTTTTGTGCTTCCGCTTCCCGTCTTTCAAAGTCAGCGTTTTCATACAGACATCGCAAAAGATTTAGTTCCTGCGTTGGGTCGCGAGGAATGGAGCCTGAATCGAGCCTTGGGTTAGCAGGAAATCTTGGCAGGAAGAAACGAACAGCTCTATATACGACAGGCCATTTTCATACATGACCGATTTTTTTTTCTCCAGACAGATTATTTTCCCAGATAGATAGACAGACATGCAGACGGGATGACAAACAAGTAAGCAGGCAGAAAAAATGACCGATTTTTTTTTCCAGACAGATTATTTTCCCAGACAGACATGCAGACGGGATGACAAACAAGCAAGCAGGCAGAAAAAAAGTCGAATATAATACAATATACTTAATACGATGTCCAGTGCAGAAAACGATACACACAGAGACATACAGATAGACAGAAAAACATACAATCCCGAGGAACACACAAGAGCCTCAAATGCAGGAAAGCACACACACACACTCACAAAAAAAAAAAGAGACAGATAGGAAAGCACACACACACACTCACAAAAAAAAAAGAGACAGATAGGAAAGCTGACACACAAACACACAAAAAAGAGAGAAAGATAAGAAAGCAGACACACACACACACCAAAAAAAAAAAAAAAAAAAAGATGAAAGCAGACACAACACAAAAAAAAAAAAAAATGAAAGCAGACACAACACACAAAAAAAAAAGATGAAAGCAGACACAACACAAATACAAAAAAAAAGAGAGAAAGATAGGAAAGCAGACAAGAAAAAAAAAAAAAAAAAAAAGAGACAGATAGATGCTCCAACTTTGTCAGAGCCACAAGTGTTCTTTTTATAAGGTTGGTTGAGATTCGTGTAACCTTTTCCTGAACTCGATTTACAGACCCATCATTCAATCTGTCTTGTGAATGTATGTTGGGGGGAACGTAAATCTTATTCCTGTCAACAATTCTATTATTTTTTTTTTCATCTAGTAGTTGTAGTTGTAGATGTAGCTCTCTCTCTCTCTCTCTCTCTCTCTCTCTCTCTCTCTCTCTCTCTCTCTCCTCTCTCTCTCTCTCTCATTTTTTCTACATCCACCTACAATCCACTTTCCTTTGCTACTCATTTTAATCATCTCTTCCTCTCATCCTTCCCATTTTCTTCTCTTTACCCAATTCCCCTCGATGATGCTTTCCTACTTTCTCCAACTTCCCTCCTCCTCCTCCTCCACCACTTCCTCCTCCTCCTCCACCTCCTCCTCCTCCACTCCCTCCTCCTCCTCCTCCTCCTCCTCCTCTTCTCTTCTTCTTGCCCTCCTCAGCCTGCCCTTCTGCCTTGCCCTCTTTTGTCAGCTTATCTCGGTGTAAAATTGCTTCGCCCCTGGGTTGAGGAGTTTTGTTCCCCTTCCCCCCTGTCTCCCCTTCCTCACCCCCTTCCCCCTTGTCTCCCCTCCCCCCCCCCTTCCCCCCTTCTCTCTCCCCACGATCCCCCTCCCCCTCCTTCCCAACCCCTTCAAGGAGTTCCAAATCGGTGTGTGTGTGTGTGTGTGTGTGTTGATGGAGGGGGTAAGGAAGCGGTGGGAGATGAGAGTGAAGTTGGAGAGAGAGAGAGAGAGAGAGAGAGAGAGAGAGAGAGAGAGAGAGAGAGAGAGAGAGACATAAGAATACACACTTCTTCACTATAGTATGCAACTTCTTTCATTTCATAGATAACATAACATAACGTAACGTAACATCGCGCCTCACATAGCAACCCAAACACTTGTCGAAGCCACCACCCCCCACTCCCCCTAGGCGGCTAAACGAGCGGAAAAGTGCTAAATTACTGCCCGCTACGAGTTCAAAGTTGAAAAAAAAAGGAGAGAAAGAAAGAGATAGATAGAGAAAG
>JAWZYT010007366.1:5000-25864 GCA_034508575.1 Petrolisthes manimaculis | reverse complement strand
ACCGACACTACCATCACACTACTGACTGACTGAGGCTGGTAGTGGTGGTGGTGGTGGTAGTGGTGGTGGTGATGCTTGCCTCCCTCCTCTCCTACTCCACCTCCTCCTCCACCATCTCCTCCCGCGCATACTCCTATCTTTCTCTTTCTCTCTCTCACTCGCTCTCCCTCTCTCGCGTTCACTGGTAGCATCCTCTCTCTCTCTCTCTCTCTCTCTCTCTCTCTCTCTCTCTCTCTCTCTGTGTGTGTGTGTGTGTGTGTGTGTGTGTGTAACTTACTACGATATAAATAGATAGATCATATATATTGTTTCTAATTAATAAAATAAATAATTAAATGTTAACTCTATTCTCAGCTTCCCTGGAACAAACATGATTATTATTATTTTCATTTTTTAATGAATGATAAGTTTACTGTGTTTGTTTGTTTTGTTTGGGTTTATTTTTTTTCTCACCATATCCTTGACAACCAAACTCCATCCTTCATCAAACATAAACCTTATAATTTATATACAAAATTCTACATTATTTGGAGATGTTACTCCTTCTTGTTTATCCGTTTTCTGTTCAAAGGATAGTAAAGGTTTCTAGGGGAGACTCTCATGTTGGTTAATTCCTCCTGCTGTAACTATGCCAGGAAACAGACATTCTCAATGGTACAGTTGGATACATAAATGGGTGGTACAGCCCAAGTGAAAGATGGTCAATTTCTCCCAATATCAAATTCCTTAGTGCCAAATAGGAGACATCATCAGGGGCAGAAGTTAGTATTGAGGATGGTGTGTGTGTGTGTGTGTGTGTATATTGAGGATGGTAATAAAAGCAAGTACTGTACCTGATAATAGTGTTATGACCAGTGTAGTAGAGGTCTAGGGGTTTATAATTGAGTACCACATTGGCCAACAAAAACAGGTGATGGAAAAGGTGTTTACTATAAAACGTATATTATCAGGACCATCACAAGATATAGAATAGACACTAATGACTTAAAGACATGATATAAGAAATACCCTAAAGTTATACTAAAGACACGATATAATAAAGACCCTAATGTTAAACTAATGACATATGATATAATAAAGACCCTAATGTTAACTAATGACACATGATATAATAAAGACCCTAATGTTAAACTACGGACACATGATATAATAAAGACATAATAAAGACACAATAAAGACACAATAAAGACACTATAAAGACACTCATAAAGATACTATAAAGACACTAATAAAGATACTCCCAATTGGACAATATCAACACAATATACTTATCAAAGGGACGAGACCGAATACTTAAGTCCAGCTGTCGCCCAACGCCAGGAGAAGTGTTCAGACCTCGCTGTGTGATGAGACTGACTAACAATCATTTTTGGGCCACTACGTCAGCTCGGTTGAAGCCCGGTTTGGTTCCATTAAGAAATGGTTTTAGGGGTCGAGCCAACCACCTGAAGCCCGGCTGATGGTTTGGTGTGGCGAACCATCGTAGGGTTGTTACACCTCCCCCCTTAAGACGACGTAATGTGAGTGAAGTCGTAGTAGGAGTTAGATGCGAGACAATGCATCCGCCACTACGTTTTCTGACCCTCGGATGTGATGAAGGGATATGTTGTATGGTTGGAGGTATAGAGACCACCTTAGCAGGCGTTGGTTGCTGAACTTGTTTCTCTCGAGGAAGGTGAGTGGGTTATGGTCCGTGTAGATGTGTAGTACTGGTCCCCCAGAGTATATCATCCTGGTAATAGTAAGCAGGAGTGTGAGTGATCTGATCTTTTGGAATAGCTCGAGAATGAAGTATGTCTAATGTTTTGTCCTCTTTCTGAGCTTCCTTAAGTTGCTTCTCAGAGAATAAAGTTTCACTCTTACTAGTACCACTAATGAAAGAAATATTAGTTGTCTGGGAAACCGTAGTTGGGTCATAATACTTTCCAGCCTGGGATCGGGTAACCGCACAACTAGGGAATAATCCTGGCTGATCCCTTTCTAAGTCGGTTGTAGGGTTGTAAGCAAGGGGTACCTGACTGATGGTCAGAAGGGGTACAACTTTCTCCCTTGCTAAATCATTTGCAAGGAGGAAATTTGCACCAGGTATAGGCAATTCCGGCTCTTCACTTACAGCTACTGTAACAGAGCCTTGAACCAAGGGACACATTAGGGATACTTTAGCCAAATAAGCTGGAAATGGTTCATGAAAGTCCTTAAGAAATACCCTTTCTCCAGTGTAGTATTTTTCTACTCCTGGCAAGGCAGATTTCAGAAGAATAGATTGGGCTGAAGCAGTGTCCCGTATGATGTGAAGAGGTTGAAGCTTCAGACCTTCCTCCAGGGCCACAGTACCCACAGTTCTGAATGGTTTAAAAGGATCAGGGTATGTACTGTTAGTGGTGTTAACCGAAGCCACAGGCTTATGAAAAGATCCTGATAACCGAGACACTTTACATCTAGGATCGGGGCAATTCCTAATAACATGCCCTGGTTTTTTACAAAAAGCACATACTATCTTTGGCCTGGCACCGACCTCAGTATTCTCAACAATGTTACCATCATATGACTTTGCACCTGACTGTATAAAAGACGAAGTCTTTCGTTCTCCTGAGGCTGGGCGATGAATTAATGAAAAAACATCGGCTAACTGGGCAGCCTTAAGGAGATCTGTCTCGTCCCTATCTATCAGGTGAACCATTATAGCATGAGGAACCTTGCGTTCAAATTCCTCCAACGTGATTAGGTTAATTAGTTGGTCATAAGTAGTTACTGCAGCAGACCTCAACCATTGTTTAAGGGCTCTGAGTTTGGATGTAGCAAACTCTAAGTAAGTTTGGTCAGAAAGCTTGTACATTTTCCTAAAGTTCTGTCGGTAACCTTCAGTAGTGATAGAATAAGCTGATAGAATGGCTGTTTTAACTAATTCATATTCCTCACTATCTTCTATTCCCGTAAAAACAGTTAGAGCTCTGCCGGTCAGTTTGGGTTGAACTAACCACGTCCAGTCTGACTCTGGAATTTCAAAATGAGCGGCAGTAGCTTCGAACTGTCTAAAGAAAGACTCTGGATCATGTTCTGAGAAGGTAGGCATGAGATTGATATATTTACGGATGTCAGTTTTTGATGGAGGAGAACTTTGATTCTGTAATTCCAAAAGCTTTAGTTCATATTGCCTTTCGTTTTCCTTTTCCTGTCTTTCGTTTTCCCTTTCCTGTCTTTCGTTTTCCCTTTCCTGTCTTTCGTTTTCCCTTTCCTGTGCTGCTAATCTTAACTTCTCCAATTCAAGCTTTTCCCTCTCAAAACCAATCAACCTTTCTTGGTGTTCTCTGTCACGTTCCTCATGAGCTACTTTCATTTGATAAGAGTGTAAACGTACCTTTTCTACTTGTAATAACATAGAGGGATTATCCCGTCCAGTAGGTAGTTGTGAAAGTGACTCCGAGTCTACCCCAAGATGAGTTAATATGAGAATTCTAAGATCATCTTTGGTGATTTCACACGAGAACTGAATACCAAAACTAGTGGCTATGAATTTCAGTTGATCTTTTGTAGCATTAGAATTAGAAAGTTCCTCTACTGAAGGGTTACCAACAAATTCTTGTACATTAAAGAAAGTGGCCATTTTGAAATGTTGTTCGAACTTAGTTACCAACACTTACAATTTTACACGATAAACTATATACAAGACAAGTTAAATGAAAAGTTTGGGCACTGTGTGCCGAAGAATTGAAATAATAAGAAGAAAATGACGTAGAGTGTTAAATAAAGTAGTATCTCCTGGCTTCCTACCAATTTAAACACTAGACGTGAGGATGTAGGGGAGCGACCCCTATGAGTAAGACACTTCGAAGATGTAACGAGCCAAAAGATGCCAGATGCAATAGCCCACACTATGCAAAACAGTCTGACACAGTACCCTTTGGGGCGTGACGGTCAAGTTACTTTCGAGTGTTAGTTAATAGGATGGGAACATCACTGGTTCCAAGATAAGGATGAGTCTCTGTACAGCAAGTGGGAGGAGGTTGTTCACTGGAAATATTCCACTAGGGACAACTAGTCTGATAAGAAATGTCACACCTAGGTGCCTCTACACCAGGCCCTCGTGTAGGAATTTTAAAGGCAAGGCTTAACACTCCTACCAAAAATGGTCCACCCTAATTGTGCTGAGCAATACAAGATATCCAACTGGGAGCGACCTACTCACTTGTTTCCCTGTTCCTTCAAAAAATAGTAATGAATCCCGGTCAGGCCCCCACTTTGTTATGACCAGTGTAGTAGAGGTCTAGGGGTTTATAATTGAGTACCACATTGGCCAACAAAAACAGGTGATGGAAAAGGTGTTTACTATAAAACGTATATTATCAGGACCATCACAAGATATAGAATAGACACTAATGACTTAAAGACATGATATAAGAAATACCCTAAAGTTATACTAAAGACACGATATAATAAAGACCCTAATGTTAAACTAATGACATATGATATAATAAAGACCCTAATGTTAACTAATGACACATGATATAATAAAGACCCTAATGTTAAACTACGGACACATGATATAATAAAGACATAATAAAGACACAATAAAGACACAATAAAGACACTATAAAGACACTCATAAAGATACTATAAAGACACTAATAAAGATACTCCCAATTGGACAATATCAACACAATATACTTATCAAAGGGACGAGACCGAATACTTAAGTCCAGCTGTCGCCCAACGCCAGGAGAAGTGTTCAGACCTCGCTGTGTGATGAGACTGACTAACAATCATTTTTGGGCCACTACGTCAGCTCGGTTGAAGCCCGGTTTGGTTCCATTAAGAAATGGTTTTAGGGGTCGAGCCAACCACCTGAAGCCCGGCTGATGGTTTGGTGTGGCGAACCATCGTAGGGTTGTTACAATAGACACTGGTTACTCAAATGGGACAAGTATCTTTCACTTGGGCTGTACCACCCATTCATGTGTCCAACTGTACATACAACTGATAGATTATTTGTTTCGTGGCATAGTTTGGAGGAATCAGTAGGAATTCACCAACAAAATAATATCCCTTTCAAAAACAAAAATAGATAATAATAATAATAATAATAATAATAATAATAATAATAATAATAATAATAATAGGGTTTCGATTCACGGTATGAATTGAAATCGAACCACTAATCCAATCAGAATCATCAAACCATCTATTTCTTCTTCTTTTCTTTTCTGTTTTTTTTTTTTTTTACTTTTTTAGTTAGCAAATGAAAAACTGTATATGTCAACTTTCAGATATTGTGTGTGTATTTTGATGTATGTTATTGTTATGTATTTTTTTATGTATTCTGATGAGGATTGAGTTATTATGTTGATCAATTATTCTTATTTTTGGGTAAATTATACACACGAGAATAATTAAAAGTTCGAGTGAGTTTCTACAAATACTTTATTGTAAAAAGTGTTCCATATTAATACATTAAATACATCATATAAATAAGAGCAAATAATAAATAGAGAGAAATATTAGCCCATGGAAATATTAAAAGTCTAAAATATATTAAATTAGCTTTCATTCTCTAAACACACACACACATACACACACACACAAACACATACACACATAAGATATTAGCCCATGGAAATATAGTATAAATACACATTTCATTCTCTCTCTACACACACACACACACACACACACACACACACACACCAAATCAACCACTCCAAGTTGTATAGTCATGCAAACCAAAATATATTAAATGCATTCTAAGTTCACTCAGCTGTATATGTGTGTATAGTTAATTAAATTGATAAGTATACATATGGTACTTATTACATTGGAGCACCCTGAGTCCTCCAAAGAACCATACCAGATTAACAAACGTCATTATTGCATGGTGTCCTATTGTTGCTTGGAATTGTTTGGAGGAATCAGATGCTACAAAAATACCACCAATTAAGACTGTATTCTCTATCATCTCTTAATTAATAATCACTGTAGAGTTAAGTGAATTCATTATAAAAAAAAAGTTTATGTTACATTCTTGAAATAAAAATGAAATACTCGGGTAAACAAAAAATAATAATAATAATAATATATATAATAATAATAATAATAATAATAATAATAATAATAATAATAATAATAATAATAATAATAATAATAATAATAATACACTGTCTAAATCTTAAAAATTGATTTGAAGAATATAATATTTTTTCTATAAAAGCATATAATTATTTTTTATAATGTTTCAGTGGGCAGAAGTTAACCCAAAAAAATTTGCTAAGATTTAAAATGGAAAAACTGGAAAGTGTATTTATTCTATTCTCTATTTCCCTAAGGCACATGAAAAGTAATATTTTCTGACAACTTTCAACCTTGTGTGTTTATAGACGAGAAAATTATTTGTGTTTAAAATATTATGTTGCCATCTTCACTAAGTATATTTATTTTTACGACTTCATTATAAATATACAGTCATATTCTCTCTGAAACTTTCTTTATCAGTGTGAATTGATTTGTGTTTGTTTGTTTGTATGTGTGTGTGTGTGTGTGTGTGTGTGTGTGTGTGTGTGTGTGTGCTAACAACATGGCCCACAAC
The DNA here is from genome assembly GCA_034508575.1 of Petrolisthes manimaculis. Classification (NCBI taxonomy): domain Eukaryota; kingdom Metazoa; phylum Arthropoda; class Malacostraca; order Decapoda; family Porcellanidae; genus Petrolisthes; species Petrolisthes manimaculis. Next base: position 19,287 of record JAWZYT010007366.1, on the reverse strand, counting down.
TTAAGTTTTAATACTGATAACATTCCTGATATTCGTCCAACAAAGATAATAATAATTAAAAAAAATATTTACCCAATAACTTTCCTTCTTTCTTGCCTGTTTGTATAATGTATAAAATGTAATGTATAAAATGTAATGTATTTTAATTAATTTCTCTGTAGGCATTTATCCATGTGAATTATTATGTTTTACTAACTTACTGTACACAACACAATTCAGTCAAAATATAATAATAATAATAATAATAATAATAATAATAATAATAATAATAATAATAATAATAATAATAATAATAATAATAATAATAATAATAATGGCTTGTATAATCATTACATTCCTTATGAAAATGTTTATCAAAAATACAATCAATATTTTATTAAACCCTTGTTTTAAAAATGCACAGACCAATTAAAATCAGAATATATTATAATAAATATTGAAACACTACTGTATTGCTGTCTGTTCTATTACTGTATCATCTAAGAATTATAAAAATACATATATATTTTATAATTTCGTAGGATACAACCGAAGCATAGAAAATAATACAGTCTGGTTCATTTAGTATAATACAAAATAATTGTACTGTACTGACATTGCAAGACATGAGAAGAAGGAAGGAGGATATTATTATTGATTGATAATGTAATAATTTAATTGACCTGAACAAGAAGTTGGATTAGTGAAATGTTTTTGTCAATACATTATTCTCATATATTAATATTCCTTAATCATTTAGTATAGATTCTTGAGTACGTGTAAAAATGTTAAAATTAGGACAAGAAAAGAATCATTGTGACTATAATATAAATATGACATGTGTATTGAAAGATTTACTACTCTATGGTTTAAAAAAAATAATATCAACAATAACACCAACAACAACAATAATAATAATAATAATAATAATAATATTAATAATAATAATAATAATAATAATAATAATAATAATAATAATAATAATAATAATGATAATAATAATAGTAATAATAATAATAATAATAATAATAATAATAATAATAATAATAATAATAATAATAATAATAATAATAATAATAATAATAATAATAATAATATATACACACATATTCATTAAATAATAAGTTATACATACACAAACAGAGGTACTGAAAAGGAAACCTAAAGAATCCTTTCCATAGCAGAAATAATGATTGAGCGACGGTAGAATAATTTGTTGGTTGGTTGGAAACTATATACTCCTTGTGTGTGTGTGTGTGTGTGTGTGTGTGTGTGTGAATGTATGGATGTGTGTGTGTGTGTGTGTGTGTGTGTGTGTATGTGTGTGTATGTGCGAATGTGTGTGTGTGTGTGTGTGTGTGATAAATTTTTCTTACATTCAGTGGTGTAGGCTATGTGAGAGTGACAGTGTGTGTGTGTGTGTGTGTGTGTGTGTCATAATTATTGTTGATTTGAGTTATGTGAGCACGGGTATAAATTAGGAGTTACGTTTCCTTATTCTGAAGATAATGAAAACATAATTGGAATTGAGAAAAGTAAAAAAAAAAAAAAAAAAAAAAAAAGTAAATTTCATCAGTCCAAAAAAATCGTGTTTCATCAGAATGTGTGAAATTTTTTGTAACATTAATTTCCCAGAGTTAAAAACCAACATTTCACCCAAAACACAATTAAATTAAAGAACCCTGTGATATAGTCAGAAAATTGAAGGTAAATGAGTCCTTCAAATATTGCCACGAACACACACACACACACACACACACACACACACACACACACACACACACACACACACACACACACACACACACACACATCCATCCATACATTCACACACACACACACACACACCTAGCCTATAGGGAAGGTGTGTGTTTCGTGGCATAGTCAGGAGGAATCACAAGCCTCCAATTCACAAACACAATCACAAGGTCCTTAAATAAATATCATCCCTAAATAAATTGAAGTTATATTATATATTTTTTCTTTTAAGTAACTTTTATATATTTCTTCTTTAAGTAACTTTTACCAAATTACCCCCAAGTTTTGAAAATAATCAAACACCTTTTCTACTTTGAATCTATTTCAATATAATATATGTAAAAAAAAAAAAAAAAAAAAAAAAAACGTATTGAATTTCCAGACTTGTACTTCTTACTATATGAAATAAATACCTTAGAAGAAGTTTTTCACTACATAATATGACATACATCTACATTTATGTATTTATTATTTTCTTATCTCATTTATCATCCCCGCAATTACCCATCTGTATTATTTTTTAGTTATATATAAAATTATGTATTATTATTTTCTTATCGCATTTACCCATCTGTATTATTTTTTAGTTTAATTTCTCATTTCATAATTAATACATCCCCTGCATAATTATTCCAACACCAATAATAATAATGACATGTGCCAGACAAAAATCGTGTCCAGAAAGGGGGTGAAAAGGACATCTGGTGAGTAACTAACTAACTAACTAACTAACTAACTAACTAACTAATTAATTAACCTTTCGACCCCTAATAAATGAATAGTTATCAACACGACCAGCGTGAGTTTCATGAGTAAAGAGAGAGAGTTAATGAGGACACGACTTTTGTTCTACACTGTACACTACATATTATTATTAATATAACTTGTAATTAAATTCAGGTATCTCTTCATTACAATCTTACCTCTTTCTTTCATTTTTTTTTTTTTTTACCCTACTTTTTCTACACTAAACATTCACTGCTTTCTTCTGTTCCTTCCTTTCTACTATCTCTTCCTTCCCTTCTATTATCTCTTCCTTATTTATTTCCTTATCCTTCCTATCCTTATTCTCCTATCTCTCTCTTTTCCCCCCCTTATATTCATTTCCCTTCTGTTCTCCACTATATATAAATCAATTGTATTACCTAACTTTAATAAGTGTTATAAAATTGTGAATTATAGTTTCCTCTTAATTAAAGTGTGGCAAGAAATATAATCAGATTTCACTAGTTTTTTTAAGACATTCACATATATACACATACATTTAATATTCCTTTTATTTAGTTTTATATTTTTTTACTGTGATATCCACGCATGCAAATCTCTCACTCTTGCATTTTCGTTCATAATTATTTCTTTTGTTGCAATCTCCTTCCATGCATGCAATCTCTCATCATCAGTCTTTCGTTATCGTTCATATTGATTCTTTTTGTTTTGTTGCAACGTTCATGCTTCTCAACCTCTCACACTTCACTGGGCTTCTTATTCCTTTGTGCAATGTATGTTTTTCCCTTCTTCTTCCCCGTTATTCCTTTCGTTGCAAACTCTATCCACGCATGCAATCTCCACTTCTCATACTCTTCGTTGCAATCTCATCTTAATCTTTCAACATCCTCATCATCCTGGTCTGTTCCTCGTCATTGAACTTGGCCACCACCGACCTCACCCCCCTCTCCGTCAGTGTCCAGGCCTTGTTCACCACGTAGTTCTTGAGACAGTAATAAGGAGACAACACTTCCTCCACTAGTGTGTCGTCAACTCGGCCCAAGGTGGATAGACGAGTCACCTCACGTATGGACTCCACGCCACTCTCTCCTGGGGCCTGAAGGAATAGTAATAGTTGTTGTAGTAAGTAGAAGGAGTAATAGTTGTTGTAGTAAGTAGTAAGTAGTAGTAGGAGTAGTAGTAGTAGTTGTTGTTGTAGGAAGTAGAAGGAGTAATAGTTGTTGTAGTAAGTAGAAGGAGTAATAGTTATAGTAAGTAGTAGTAGTAGTAGTAAGAGTAGTAGTAGTAGAAGTGGTTGTGGCAATAGAGTAAATATATGTTTATACTTAATAATGACTAACACTATTATATATTTTGTTCATAGTTTCATAAATGTGATAAATTTTAAGTTAATTTTAGCATGGTCACTAACTTTATACGTTCATGATTCTTGTCCTTTCGATCTTTCAACATCTACAAATATATTATACAGTTCAAGGAAAAAAACCTCTTCAAAATATACTAAAACTGTACTAACTTATAATTGTTACGAGTGTGTATTTTTGACTGACCTTTCCAATGATACTGATGAACACTGGTCTGATAAACTCCAGCACCATGTCAATAAAAGTCTTGGCATCCTTCTTGTCTCCTGCAGGGGTCTGGTTGACTTGGGGGGGCTTCTGAGGGGGTGTTGGTGGTGGGGGTCTCTTGGTAGGGGGTCGTGGGGGTCTCTGCTGTGAGGGACGGGAGGAGAAGAGCATTCCCAATAGGCTAGAGAGACCAGGACTACTACTGCTACTGCTACTACTACTGCTACTTGAGGTCTGTGGTCTGGATTGGGAGAGTGGACGTGGTGTGGTGGGCACTGGTGGTGGTCTGGCTGATTCATTACCTTGGGAGGGGAAAATTAAATTAAATACCGATACGACATAGGTATGACACACACACACACACACTGGCACTGGTACACAACACACACACACAGGTACACAGCAAACACACACATACACAGGTACACAGCAAACATACACACACAGGTACACACACACACATACAGGTACACAACAAACACACATACACAGATATACAACAAACATATACACATACACTTCACCATCAAACACACATACACCTCACACACAGAACTCACCAGGTAACGAGGACAGGTAGTTGCCCATGTAGTATCTGAGAAACTCGAGTACCATCCCTGCTATGGGTGAACTGGAGGAGGACGAGGAGGAGGAGGAGGATGGAGGACGAGGTGTGGTCTTGGGCCTGAGGTTGGGCCAGCTCTGGGAGGGGGCGGAGACAGAGGGGGACTGCTTGGGGGGTGTTTTGTCCACCACGGCGTTTGGACTCTTCGATGGGGCTTGGACCTGATGAAATGGCAGAAGAAGGGAGTTAGTATCGATGTATTTAGATAATTATTCGTGTTTATTTATTTATTTATTTATTTATTTATTTATGGGTGTTATTATGTTTATGCACACTTATTGCCACTTTTAATAAGTATATATAATGAGAGGTATGAGTCTTGCTGTGTGTTGATATGTCTCTTTAAATTATATAAACTAATCAACCTATGCCTGGAAAAGAGAATAAAGGAGTTTTGCTAACAACGAATAGGATGTGTAAAACAAGTGATAAATGGCTGTGTAAAATAAGTGATAAATGGCTGTGTAAAATAAGTGATAAATGGCTGTGTAAAGTGAATAGTATTTGTTATTGACTCAAACAGTAGACGACCCCATACCTGAGCAAGATAAGGCCCCAGGGAGTGAGTGATGAAGGTGGTGAGGGCAGTGGTAGGGTCATCGGATTGGTACAGCTGTAGGACCGTGGGTAGTAGTTGACGTATGAGGTCACCATATTGTCGTGTTGTATCAGAACCTTCCAACACACGAGCCAGACCAAGGGCAACACGCTGAGAAATACACAGAGAGAGAGACACGTAAGGTTGGGTTGGTGTTGTGGTGGAGTTGAGAAATACAGAGAGAGACATTATATGGTTGGGTTGGTGTTGTGGTGTCATGGAGTTTGTGGTATGTACTGTACGTGTTTGTGTGTGTGTTGTGTGTGTGTGTGGTGTTGTTGTAGAGTTGTGTTTGTTTATATTGTTTCCGAGTCTTATGTTTTGAAATGTGGCAGCAACTCCGTGTTTGTTTACATTGTACCTGGGTCACTGTTTTGAAAATGTGGCAACCCTGTTTTTGTTTACAGTCTTTCAATATCTTTGTTTTGAAAATGTGGCAACCCTGTGTATGCATAGAAACTTTACCAAACCAAACAGAAGACAACTCACCTCAATAGGGGACTGCTGGTGACTAGACGGACCCCCTATTACTCTCCCCATCCACTCCCCCTCCACCACCGCTGCCTCCTGTTCCTCCATCTCCATCCCCAGGGCCTGTCTTTTGGATCGAAGGAAAGAGGAGAACACGTTTTCTTGCTTGGAGAAGAGGGAGTAGGTGGTGAACTCCATGTAACACTGACCCATGGAAAGCTCATCGTTGTAAGTCTGGTGGTGTATGCATGCAGGGGAGAGAAGGGGTTTGTTTATAATGTTAGTGAGAGAAAGAATAATGGGTTTTATTTAGTTAGGGAAAGTTTGTAAAAATTATATAAAGAGTTGAATTTGTTTATGGTGAGTAAAGTTGGAATATATTTGTAAATGGTGAGAGTTAGGTCTATATGTTTTAATCTTTTAGAGTGTTTGTGATCTTGAGAGGCGCTAAGTTTGATAATAGAGAGTTTGTGATGGTGAAGAGGATTTGTTTTGATCATGGCTCGATGGTAAAAAAATCCACATACACACACACGCATCTCTTTCTCTCACAACATAATAATCCACATACACAAACACGCACATCTCTCTCTCTCTCTCTCTCTCTCTCTCTCTCTCTCTCTCTCTCTCTCTCTCTCTCTCTCTCACACACACACACACCACTTACCCTCATGGCTGCCTGAATCTTGCTAGGGAGTGAGAAGATATCCACGCCCTTCACCACTTCGCCAACACTCTGGTAACCGAAGAACTTGAGTATCGATCCCATCCATCCCCAGCCACCACCACCACCAGTCTGTCGAGGGGGTCCGTGTTAGGTCAGGTCACGTGTGAGTTATAGGTCAGGTTTAGATATATGTTGGGTTGGGGTGGGTTAGGTGAGGTTAGGTTAGGGTGGGTTAGGTTAGGTTAGGTTAGTTTATGTTGAGGTAGGGTGGGTGATGTTAGGTTAGGGTGGGTTAGGTGAGGCTAGGTTATGTTGGGTTGGGTTAGGTGAGGTTAGGTTAGGGTAGGTGAGGTTAGGTTATGTTGGGGTAGGTTAGGTTAATGTTGGGGTAAGTAAGGTTAGGTTAATGTTGGGTTTGGACAAGCTAGCAGAGATATAAATATGTTGGATGAGGTCATGTCCAGTTTGTTACGTTGGGTCAGGTCAGGTCATGTTAGGCTATGTTGGGTTAGGTCATGTCACGTCTAGTTTTAGTGGATTAGGTCATGTCCAGTTAGTTACGTTGGGTTATGTCAGGTCATGTTAGGCTATGTTGGGTTAGGTCAGGTCATGTTAGGCTATGTTGGGTTAGGTCAGGTCATGTCTAGTTTGGGTGGGTTAGGTCATCACACACACCCATACAGAAGCACTTCCGTTTGGAGTAATCATCATACCCCCTAAGAATAAAAACAAAAACAAAATAAAAACAGCTTGAGAATTCAGATACCCTTAATATATGAATGTATGTATGTATGTATGTATGTAAGAACAATCATGGTATTTACGATGATGATGATGATGATGTGGTACTATACGATGACTCACCAGACACACTACTACAGAGTCATCGTATCAAGCCATCGTCAATACCACATAATTATATTCTTGCATACATACATACATCCCATAGTAAATCATAAACATATAATATCCAACATTTTATTTCGATATCTTGTTTTTTATTATTATTATTATTATTATTATTATTATTATTATTATTATTATTATTTTAATTTATTTTTTACTCACTGCAGTTGTCTCAGGTAGTGTTGATCCCTCTATCTCGTTATTCTCTATGGCATTCTGGTCTGTCTCTATGTCAATCTTTCTCTGTATTCCCCTCCCGTCCTCTTCTTCCTCCCATCCTCCTTGTTCGTCTCTCCTCCATCCTTCCTCTCCTTCCTCCACTATCAGGCTTCTCTTCCATCCTCCTCCTCCTCCTCCTTTTCTATCTTCCTCTCCTTCACCACACCTGTAAAACATTATTATTATTATTTTTATTTCATTATAATTATTTCTTTATTTCGTACAAGCCCAACTATTGTGTATTTATTTAAAACAGTACAGTAGACAATAATAATTAGCATACTTTAATTAAAACATGTGGAAATAATTATACGTAACGCCAGTCTATCATAAAAAAAAAAAACTAACAGAAAACTACAGTAACCTCACATTGGAATTAGAGAAAATGTAAACAACTCGTATAAAGGGGTACTGTAGTAACTTCTCTATTCCAAACCATCTCACCACTTCTTATAAATTAACTTAAAAAAATAAACCTTCCCCACTTATACAATTCACAATAAAAAATAAATAAATAAAAAAAAAGTGTATAAACCTCTGTAAACCAAAGCAACAAGGTAGTCCACTCACCACATAGGCCTACCATCCCTTCCACAACACACACGGGTACTGAGCTGGCCATCCACTTCACCCCACTCACCCCCACACAAACTGAAGTAGGCAGTGGTGAGGGAGGGCTGGGATGGACAAGGTAGGGAAGGGAAGGGAGGGTATTTCTGCAACGTTTCTGGATTACTGTGGAAGACTTGATTCAAAGCCAGCACCTGTGGGAATAATAATAATAATAATAATAATAATAATAATGATAATAATGATAATAATATGACTTCTGTTGTAGAGGGTAAGTGTTATAGTGTGTGAGTTAATGAAAGAGTGTGTGAGTGAGTGAATGAGAGAGTGTGTGTGAGGGAGGGAGTGTGTATAAGTAGTGGTTGGTGTTGGTGGTGGTGGTAGATGGTAGGTGCTTTGGTAGTGGTGGTAGGTGATTTTGGTGGCCCCTCCCTTCTGCTTCTCTCTCTCTCACTTCCTTCCTCACATGTGACCTTTGACCTCAGAGTAGGAGGGAAACTAGGCTATGATTTCCTCTCTCTCTCTCTCTCTCTCTCTCTCTCTCTCTCTCTTGGGGTGACTAAAGTATTTATATATTAACCAAACTATATAACCGTGACTAATTGGCCCTCATTAATAAAGTAATGAAATATGACTAACAATAATTACATAATACAAGCAACAATATTATCAGTGATTAGATTAATAAAAACAAATGAAGATATAAATAACAGAAACTTAATGTTGGTGAAATATCCCTACTTTGTTTACATAATAACGTAAATATATAGCAAGAGTAATTTTTGTCTTAATAAAAACAAATTTGGGTATGAACTCAAATTGGTATTATACATTTTATATAAAGAAGAGTAAATTTACAATAACTTGGATAATTTTGAAATACATCTTTCAGTAATACCATACATTCACTCAAGGTTTAATATTCACATGACCTTCGAAACATAAATATCATATTCGACAGTTCCAATTGACATAAGAGTGCATATATCTATGCTAAGTAGAAATTTATGATATTTTTAGAAAGAAATTATGGAAGATTGGAAGTTCACTGGCATTTGTAGTATAAGTACTTTAATAATCCTTGTAAGTTTTTCTTGTATTTTAAGGAATATAATTGTCAAGCCTTTACGTTAACTTGGTTTTCTTTAATACACAAACTTTGGTAGTAAAGAATTGGTACCGTACTCGGGGTGACGGTAACATATTATTATTCAACGTATATAAATATTACCATTCCCAAAATACCATGTATCAAAGGAGAAAGGGAGGGAGAGAGAGAGGGAAGATGCTATGTATGAATGAACTTAACTATAACCACACAACCACCATCCATTCCAACCCACGTCCCCCCACCCCCCACCCCCCAGACCTGACCAGCCCACCAGCCCACCAACCAACCAGTCAGTGGGTCTGCCCAACAAGTGCCCAGCTATATAGACTCAGTGTTGCCATATCGTAGGTTAGAGTCGCTGTTTTTATGAATGGGATGATGTGGGTTGCTGCCCTATCTCTCTCTCTCTCTCTCTCTCTCTCTCTCTCTCTCTCTGTGATCTTACTTTACCTATTAGATCTTTCTCCCTTTCTGATCAACTATAAGTGTACTGTGGAAGAGAGAGAGAGAGAGAGAGAGAGAGAGAGAGAGAGAGAGAGAGAGAGAGAGAGAGAGAGAGAGAGAGAGAGAGAGAGAGAGAACACAACAACAACAACAACAGCAACCACAGTACTAGGAATGACTCTTATATTAACTTTACAGGTCTAATGAGTTGATTAGATTAGAACAAGATCCCTCATCATCCCAGACTACATCAGGGAAGGGAAGGGAGGAGGAGGAAGAGACGAGAGAGAGAGGAAGGGGAGGGGAGGGGAAGGGAGGAGGAGGAAGGAAGAGACGAGAGAGAGAGGAAGGGGAGGGGAGGAGGAGGGAAATGGTGGAAGAAAGTTAGTTAGGTCGAGGAGAGAAGTAGGCCAACCAACCGACGTGTGAGGTGGTGTTGGTAGTGGTAGTGGTAGTAGTAGTATAGTGCCCTTCTCCTCACTCCTCCTCCCTCCTCCTTTCTCTATAGGTAGATATGACCTTACCTTACCTTACCTATATAGTTTACTTCAGTACCGTATGTGTGTCTTGTCATCCTTTTTTTTTTTTGTGTGTGTGTGTGTAAAAAGAGGACTGTATCCATATCCTGTGTGTGTGTGAAAAATGATGCATGTACCCATATCCTGTGTATGTGTGTGTGTGTGTGTATGTAAAAATATAACTATAGCCATATCCTGTGTGTGTGTGTGTGTGTATGTGTCAAAGAAAAGCGGAAGGAAGGGGAAGTAAAAATGAGCGAGGAAAGGGGAGAGGAAGGGAGAAAAAAAAATGCAAGAATGAAGTATGAAAGAAGGAAGAGGTAAGGAGGAAGGAAAGACATATGGTTGTGTATAGGAATGAAGGAATGACAGAGGTAAAGGAGGAAGAAAATATAAATAATAGTTAGGAAAATACAAAGACTAATATTCCATCTCATAATAAGGAAACATCTGTACTCATATATTGTGTGTGTGTGTGTGTGTGTGTGTGTGTGTAAGAAGATGACTGTACCCCTATCATATGTGTTTGTGTGTGTGTGTGTGTGTAAGATGACTGTATACCCTATGTTATGTGTGTGTGTGTGTGTGTAAGATGACTGTATACCCTATGTTATGTGTGTGTGTGTGTGTGTGTATATGTGTGTGTATGAATCCCACTTCCCACGACCTTAACAACAAAGGTCATAATGTTCTCTCTTCACCCCCCCCTGCCCCCCCCCTCCTCCACCCCCCCTGCCCCCCCTCTTCCCCCCCCTCTCCCTTCCTTTCTCTCCATCACCAACACCTTCTTTAGTCCTCTTCCTGAAATAACTCTCATTCCCCTTCCTGCTTTTCACCAATACTATACTCTCTCTCTCTCTCTCTCTCTCTCTCTCTCTCTCTCTCTCTCTCTCTCTCTCTCTCTCTCTCTCTCTGTGTGTGTGTGTGTGTGTGTGTCTGTCTCTCCTACCTGTGTGTGTGTGTTTGTGTGCGTCCCCCTCCTCTCTCTCTCTCTCTCTCTCTCTCTCTCTCTCTCCACATTTTTCCTCTCTCTCTCATTATCAACATTATTTTCTTCTATTCCTCCTACACACTATTTCTTTCCAATCACAGTTTATCTTCTCCATTTTCATCACCACCTATCACCATCATCACCATCATTATTACGTTCCACCATCTGTCTCTCTTCTACATTATATATTTAACCCATAAGAAGAAGAAAAAATTGACTAATAGATAATCCAAACATCAGTGAATTATTGATAAACATTTTGGCGACAAGGTATGAAAATTTGGACCAACTGAAATCTCTCCCAAAATATAAACAATTCTAAGTAACCATTATTTTTTTTCATCGGTTCTGTTTCTTGGTAGATACATACATACATACACACATCAGAGTGCCTTGAGTCCTCCAAAGTATGCCAAGAAACACGTGACCAGATTAACAACAATAAAGGTGGTCTGTTGCTTGGAGTAGTTTGGAGGAATCAGTTATTCCAAATTCACCAACACTATAATGATAATCTCTGTCTCTCTCTTCTCTCTCTCTCTCTCTCTCTCTCTCTCTCTCTCTCTCTCCTTATTTAAGTCCTGAAGCCTCTCTCTCTCTCTCTCTTCTATCTTCTCTCCTCTCTCTCTCTCTCTCTCTCTCTCTCTCTCTCTCTCTCTCTCCTTATTTAAGTCCTGAAGCCTCTCTCTCTCTCTCTCTTCTATCTTCTTTCCTCTCTCTCTCTCTCTCTCTCTCTCTCTCTCTCTCTCTCTCTCTCTCTCTCTCTGAAGCCCAAAGTACAGTATAGTGAGTTGCCCTTGCTTGCTTCCTCCTTACCTCCTGACGACACGTGTTCCTGCAGTAGTGGTATGAGGAGATGAGGTGAGGTGATGTACAGTCTGCCTCGTGTTGGGTACCTGTAGTGAAGGCCAGAACCATCTCCTGAAGGGGCTGCGTCAGGAGATACAAGCCACACCGACAACCACCACCTCCTCCTCCTCCACCCTCTCTTCCTCCTCCTCCTCCACCTCCTCCTCCTCCACCACCTCCTCCTCCACCCTCTCTTCCTCCTCCTCCTCCCGCTGCTGCTATCGTTACCACTGTTGCCAATATCACCACTGTTGCCAGCGTCTTCATAGTTGTGGTAATTATCACTGAGGGAGAGAGAGTGTATGAATGAGTGGGTTGTTAGGTTATAATATAGGGAGGATTTATACTTATTTGAGAGAGAGAGAGAGAGAGAGAGAGAGAGAGAGAGAGAGAGAGAGAGAGAGAGAGAGAGAGAGAAGGATATTAGGTTAGTTTAGGGTAGGATTTACACTTTGATAATAAAGAAGGATATCACATTTTTCATGAGCAGTAAACAGGTAAAATAAACACCTGGATTAGGTATATGAATGCAAAGAGGATATAGCTGAGTGGGTATGTTAACTCTGTGTGTGTGTGTGTGTGTGTGTGTGTGTGTGTGTGTGTGTGTGTGTGTTTGGTGTAGGGAGAAAGTGTGGTGGTCTGTGTACTGTATGTAAGGTTGGTATAGATATAGACAGAATACAAGGAAAATGTTTGTAGTAATAGGTAAGAACTGTGGTAGATGGGTTAGTAGGTAGATAGGTAAGTAGGTACTGTGGTAGATGGGTTAGTAAGTAGATAGGTAAGTAGTGTGGTAGATTGGTTAGTAAGTAGATAGGTAAGTAGTGTGGTAGATGGTTAGTAAGTAGATTGGTAAGTAGTGTGGTAGATGAGGTAGTAAGTAGATTGGTTAGTAGGTAGATAGGTATATACTGTAGTAGATAAGTAGGTATTGTGGTAGATAGGTCAGACTGGTAGAGAATATGGTCAGCAGGGAAGTAAATATTTAAGTAGATAGGTTAGTAGGTAGATAGACAGCCCGGCAGGTAGATAGATAGATAAAGAGGGAGGGGAGGTGGGGAGGTAGAGAAGGTAGGTCACAATTAAAATGGAAGCGACGTACTCAGGGAGGGAGGGAGGGAGGGAAGAAGGAAGAAGAGGGGTAGCAGGGAGGGATGGTATGGAGGTGAGGAGGGAGGGATGGTATGGAGGTGAGAAGGGAAGGAGGGAAGAAGGAAGAGGAGGGGTAGCAGGGAGGGATGGTATGGAGGTAAGGAGGGAGGGAAGGAGGGAGGGTAGAAGGGAGGGATGGTATGGAGGTGAGGAGGGAGGGAAGGAGGGGGATATATTGGGAGGGTAGAAGGGAGGGAGGGAGAGGAAGAAGGGAAGGAGGGAGGGAGATATATGGGGAGGAGAGGGAAGGGAGGGGTAGCATGGAGGGAAGGAGAGATAGACTGAGAAACAAGGAGACAAGAATGTATAAGAATAGAATGTGATATATAAGGAATAGAAGGAGAAAGGAAGGGCATGAAGTAAAAGAAGAAATAAATAAGTTGTATGGGAAGGATAAAAGAAAATACAGAAACATATACATAATTGTGAAGAAAATAAGAAATAGAAAGAATAAAAGATAGATACAGAAACAGATACAAAATTGTGAAGAGAAAAATAAGAAATAGAAAGAACAAAAGAAAAGATACAGAAACAGATACATAATTGTGAAGAGAATAATAAATAGAAAGGGTAAAAAGTAGGAAGGATAAAAAAAGATACAGAAACAGATACAGTACATAATTGTGAAAAAAAGAAGAAATAGAAAATGTGTAAAAAGTAGGAAGGTTAAAAAAAGATACAAAAACATATACATAAAACAGATACATAATTGTGAATAAAATAAGAAAAGAAATAGAAATAATAAAAGAAGTACAAAAATACAGAAAGAGATACATAATTGTGAAGAGATGAATAAGACAGACAGAATAAAAGAAGATAGAGAAATACATAAAATAGATACATAATTGTGAAGAAGAGAATAATAAATATAAAGAGTATAATTAAAGTAGGAAGGATATTACCTAGGTTAAGAGGAGGTATGTTGTACTGTTGATGGAGTAGGGAGGGAAGGAGGGAGGAGGTCAGACTGGAAGGAAAGGAAAGGAAAGGAAAGGAAAGGTATGTAGGTTTCTTAGGAAGGAGAGAGTTGGGAGATGATATATAATAATTAGATATACAGTATACATATATATATATCTATTTATTTATAGTATTACTGGAATAAATATATATCTATCTATTTATTTATAGT
>JAWZYT010007365.1:7500-15000 GCA_034508575.1 Petrolisthes manimaculis | reverse complement strand
ATGAAGGCTTCTCTCTGTTAAATATTAAATGAAGGCTTCTCTCTGTTGAATATTGAATGAAGGCTTTTCTCTGTTAAATATTGAATGAAGGCTTCTCTCTGTTAAATATTGAATGGTGGTGGATGTTTCGTGGCTGTATGTGAAGGTCTCGTTTATCTACTTCACATTTCCGGCTACATCACAGGGGTTCCCAAACTACTGTAATACTGACTGATGGATCCTACAGTACTGTACATTATTCATTCCTTGCCTTAAGGGAGAGTATACTTTTGGTACATTGGAGTGCTTTGATTCCTCCAAAATATGCCAGGAAACAGGACCAGATGGACAAAAATAAAGGCGTCCTGTTGCTTGGAATGGTTTGGAGGAATCAGTTGCTTCAGATTTGCCAACACTGTACTTCCTCCTTTAAACCCCAAGTGCCACCTTTGATTTCCTGACTATCACTTGCTATACACACACAAGAGACAAGCCTGTGTGTGTTTATATATATTTTTAGTCATCATATAGACCAGAGAGGCGAGAGGAGAGAGAGGAGATGAGGGGGAGGGGGAGGAGTTTTGTGAGGAGGAGGGGAGGTAGAGGAGGAGGGGAGGTAGAGGAGGAGGGGAAGGGGAGGAGTTTGGGGGGAGAAGTTTTGGGGGGAGGGGAAGGTGATAGAGGATTAACGTTGTCGAGTTTGTTTTGATTAATTAAGTAATGGATTGTAAAGGTACTCCTCATGGATAGCAATGGATTAACACTGCATGGATGACACTATCTATTACACACACACACACACACACACACACACACACACACACACACACACACACACACACACACACACACACACACACACACACACACACACACACACACACACACACACACACACACACACATACACACACGCACACACACACACACAGACACACACAGAAACATACACAGACACACACACACACACACACATAGAAACATACGCAGACACAAAAACATACACAGACATACACAGACACAGAAACACACACATGCATACACAGACATACACAGATACTGAAACACACACATACATACACAGACACAAAAACACACACACACACACACACACAGACACACACACTTGGCATCAAATTGAAGTTCAGAAATAAACGAAACACTATGAGATAAACTATGTGAGATCAAGTCGCCATTGACACATTTCAGAATTTTCAGAGTGACACACATTTATTTATTTGTAAAAGAGGGTAGTACAGGGTTGGTAAATTTGTAGTAAATGATTCCTCCAAACTATTCGAATAAACAACAGCCCACCATTATTTTCGTTAAGGGGGAAGTCTTATGTTGGTAATTCTGGAGCAACTGAATCCTCCAAACTATTCTAAGCAACAAAACACCATTATTTTTATTCCTCTGGTCCTGTTTCCTAGCATACTTTGGAGGAATCATGGCACTCCAATGAAACAAAAAAGAATTACCACCTTAAGGACCCTGTGATCGTGTGTGTGTAAATTGCTGGCCTCTGATTCCTCCTGACTATGCCACGAAACATGGGGGAGGGGGAGGGGGATGAGGGAGGAGTTTTGGGAGGATGGGGGGGTGGGGGAGGAGTTTTGGGAGGATGGGGGGGTGGGGGAGGAGTTTTGGGAGGATGGGGGGGTGGGGGAGGAGTTTTGGGAGGATGGTGAGGTGGGGTAGGAGCATGGAGCTAGAATGGGAGGAGACGACCCGCGGTCAGAAAAGTGAGGTCAGGTCAGCCATATAGGGATTGGCAAGAAGCTCGCCAGCCGCTCCTTAATTATTAATCTGGCCATGACTTATGTCACCCAAAAGGTGATTAATTCATACACTCTGCAGACAATGAAATATATTGTCACTAAACAGTTTGGGTGAACACTACCTCAATCTTCAGTGGTCAGGACAGAGTGAAAAAATAACATATTATACAGTAAAGCAGTTCCTTTTTATGCAGTTATCAAAGTATGTCATGTGTATGTCTATGCGTGTGTGTGTGTGTGTGCGTGTGCTTGTGTATGTGTGTGTACAATCTGGGTGTGGTAAAATATGTTTACGTGTGAGGGAGGGTCACCAAACAAATTAATAAACGGCTGTGTTTGTGTGTTGCTTAGGGAGGGACCGATTTATCAATTAGGAAGTTCATTAAGGGATTACGTTTGTGAGACCCATCACCAACCCATCACTAAGGTTGAAAATGTCATGGTTTTGAATATACAACAATAATTCAGTTATTTTTCTTTATCCGACTTCATGATATTTACAATATAAGAGTTGGCATCCTTCTCAGTGTAACTGTAATTGGCATTACATGTATCATTAAATATTGCATTATTCATTTTGCTTCCCTAGTTAGGATGATCGGTTACTTGGCCATGCCTATTATTCCAAGGAAATGCATACCATTGGATTCTGTTCCAATTTTAAGTGTGTCAAGCAAGTGTGTTAGAAATATTAAAAATAATATTTCTCTTTAGGTAATCAATGACTCTGTTCTGAAAAGTAGGATATTATCTGATTCTGTTAATATAGAGCCAGAGGAATACATGTATATTCCAAGTTAGTCTTATCTCTCAAAGTGTACAAATAAGATAGTTTTATATATAGCAGGATTTGATATATATGTTAATGAAGTCCTTGTATTGTGAACCATACATTGTTGCCCTAAACTCAGACAAGACTGATAAACATATTCTTTCCTTGGTAAAACTTAAAGACAGAGTAAACTTGGTGTATCCATCTGATGATGTAATTGATATATGTATTACATCAGCAAAAACTGTTTAGGGAAAGAGGGTCCAGCACCACTTTGGAGAAGGTAGATTGTAGCAAAATAATAATATCAGTGTTAATATATTATGCCCACAAATACATATTTTCTACTTTAGCTGGCCACATGTACGACTGAAAATCACTTGAATTAGTTAATTAAGGCAGTTGCTGAATCATATTTGCAGGTGAAATATGTATATAAGGCCAAACAAATTACTAAGAAGTTGGCATCCAAAGTGAAAGTAAAGAGTTGACAAATATATACAAAACTTATACATTTCAGTGGCCAATTTGGTATAGAGTGATAGGTCAGTAATTTATAAATTTCTATTTATATTATTGAAAGATGTGTGAATTGTATGTTATTAATTAAAGAATACGAAATACATGGCATACCGTAATTAAAAATGAATAAACATCGTGAGGAATATGGGTAAACTGTATGGGTACTATGAGTGGTCAGCCTTTCTTGCCAATACTAGGCGTTGGCTTCTGAGGACCTGACTGGCTTCACTCCACTGAGACCCAAATGAACGCGCGGGCCGCCTCCTCCTATTCTAGCTCCATGGGTAGGAGTTTTGGGAGGAGGGGTGGGGGGTGGGGTAGGAGTTTTGGGAGGACGGGGGGTGGGGGAGGAGTTTTGGGAGGATGGGGGGGTGGGGGAGGAGTTTGGGGAGGATGGGGGGGTGGGGGAGGAGTTTTGGGAGGATAGGGGAGTGGGGTAGGAGTTTTGGGAGGATGGGGGGGTGGGGGAGGAGTTTTGGGAGGATAGGGGAGTGGGGTAGGAGTTTTGGGAGGATGGGGGGGTGGGGGAGGAGTTTTGGGAGGATGGGGGGGTGGGGTAGGAGTTTTGGGAGGAGGAGGGGGAGGGGAGTGGAGGAGGAGGGGGAGGGGATGGGGGAGGAATTTGGGGAGGAGGAGGGGGAGGGGATGGAGGAGGGGGAGGGGGTGGAGGAGGGGAGTGCAAAGAGCGACACCAACAGTGACGAAACTCTGGCAGAGGAGTTCAGAATAATATTATTCTATCACGGGACTAATTGGAAAATCCAATATATGAATACTTCTGGGTCGAGTAATTCGAGATATTCAATATGAATCGCCCGTTGCAATCCCAGCACAGAGCGAACCAGATTGGGGATGAAATTAAATGATTAATTTGAACACAATCGCTGACTCGTTGAATAAAATGTTCGAATATATTGGTTTTGTCACAGGATTTATTGTGCCGCCCTCACCTTGTTTTCTGACGGGATTAAAGAGCACCTGAGGGATACAGATTCCTACAAACTACGTCAGGAAACAGATAATCTCGGTTGTATATATAGAGAAGCTGTTTTCTAATGTTAATAAAGTACCATGGAGAACTAACTACCCTTTCCTCCAATATCCATACCAGGAAACAGACATTCACACTTGTAATAATAGGGAATATGTTTCGTGGCATACATTGAGGGGGTGTGGGAATAGGGGGGGAAAGGTTTAAGGGGGCGTTTAGGGGGGTGCGGGAGTAGGGAACAGGCTTGGGGAGTGTAGGAGTAGGGGGACAGGCTTGGGGAGGGGCGGGTTAGGGGGGTGGTGGGAGTAGGGGAACAGGCTTGGGGAGTGTTAGCCCGACAGACATACAGAGTCTCTTCATTTAGATATATAAATAATGAGACTGGTAGGAATTGGAATGGTGTGTGTGGTGATAATGTGACTGATAAATATATAAATAACTACGTAGACTGCAGGTGTGGAAATTGGACCTGCTGTTACCTACCTGCCCATGATAATTAGTGATGCAAGAGGAATTTAATTAGAGTGGTATTGGTAAACGCATGACTCACTCACTCATTTTATCGACTAACTAATATATACGTCAGCCAATACAAAAAAATATATTAAGATGCTAGTAGAAATGTTGGTAAATCATATGGAGTAACTGATTCCTCCAAACTATTCCAAATATATATATATATATATATATATATATATATATATATATATATATATATATATATATATATATATATATATATATATATATATATATTTACTACTTAGAAAAAACGGAAATACTGAATGCACCTTCGCCTGTATAAAATAAATAGCATATCTATAAAAAAAAAAAATGAAAATGCATTCTAGTGATATATATTTTTTTTGTTTTTTTCCCTCGTGATATTTTTGTAGCAGGCCACATTTTTGTTTTCTATTGATTTTTTCGTAGAAGGCCACATTTTTTTTTCCAAGTGATAATTTTGTAACAGTTTTTTATATTTTCCATTGATATTTTTCTTGCAGCTCACATTGTTTTTTATTTTGTATTGATATTTTTCTAGCAGACCACATTGTTATTTTTTCCAAGAGATATATTGGAAGCAAACCATTTTTTTTTTTTTTTTCCACAAGTGATATTTTTCTAGTAGGCCACATTTTTTTTTTTCCTTCCCCCAGGCAATATTTCGTTCTCTCTTTCAGCGAGTAAAAGGTATTAGGGACATCAACTGGCCTCCCTCTGCCTGCCTAATGGGACATAAACTCGGGACACCCAACCCACTAACACTCTAGCCACCATTTGCATATTTCTTTATTTTTCTTTTTTAGTATCTTATATCAAATGTATCTAACTAAAATTGTGGCGATTTGCTAACATATTATTACATATCTAACTTCTTTGTTTTTTAGTTATATAGTTTTTGGTTTAACTTATTTTTTGTAATTTTGATAATTAGTTATGCAAAAAGCACCGGAAACTTTAATTGATCGAGTAATTATATTTTGGCTTTTACTGCAGTTTGCCAAAGTGAGTTTTCTTTACCAGGCGAAACTACACCGATTCCCTTCTGATTGATTTGAGAGAGCAGTGACAGTATGTACAGAAAAAGTAAATAGAAGGATAGAATTGACAACAGAGGATATAAAATGAAAGGAGGGGGAGTAGAGGAAATGAAAGGAAAATAGGGACAGTAAAGGAAATGAAAGGAAAGGAGGGACAGTACAGGAAATAAAAAGAAAGAAGGAACAGAAAAGGAAATAAGATGAAAAGGAGGGACAGTAAGGAAATTAAAAGTAGGGAGAATATGGAATTTGATAGAAGGAAGGGACAATAAAAAACTAAAAGGAAAGGAGGGACAGAATAGCAAATAAAAGGAAAGGAGGGACAGGAAAGGAATCAAAAGGAGAGACAGAAAATGAATTAAAAGTAAAAGAAGGGACAGGAAAGGAATCAAAGGGAGAGATAGAAAATGAATTAAAAGTAAAGGGAGGGATAGAATAGGAATGAAAAGGAAAGGAGGGACAGAATAGGAATGAAAAGGAAAGGAAGGACAGAATAGGAATGAAAAGGAAAGTAGGGACAGAATAGGAATGAAAAGGAAAGGAGAGAGAGAAAGAGGTAAGAGGAGAGGATTTGAAAGGGAGGACCTGTAGATGAAATAAAAGGAAAGGAGACACCGTAAAAAATTTGAAAGAGAATTAATTACTGGGTACATGAAGACCCTGTGATTGTGTATGAAAATTGGAGGCTTCTGATTCCACCTGACCATCCCACGAAACAACTTCCATCCATATAGTAACATTCCAATTTACAAACATGAAAATCTCCCCTTCGAATATTGTCACGAAACACACACACCTATAAATATGGAAGGATCTGTGTTTGTTTCGTGGTATAGACAGAAGGAATCAATAACCTACCAATTTACAAACACGAGAGAATTTTCCCTTGGCTAACTTTCACATACGAGTATACAGAATAATCCACCTCAAACCATTCCACTAATTACCTTACAACCAACCCATAATAATAACTTTTAGAACTGATCACCTAACACAGACACACAGAGAGAGGCTGCCGATATCCAATACAGATAAAGTCTCAACTAATTGGCAATATCTGTCCTCAGCAATACGCATACAAAACACTTGCTACCACCACCACCACCACCACCACCACCATCACCACCATCACCACCACTAGCCTATCCAATAATGTGATGGGTCGTGGGCAGCAAAGATGATAATTATATATTTGTTATATTATATACATTTATTTATATATGTATATTTGATCTTTTTTTTGTACAACATGTGATGGGTCGTGGGCAGCAAAAATAATAATTATATTTGTTATTTTATTTACATTTATTTACATATGTATATTTGTTTTTGTTTTTTTGTACAACACAACAACAGTACATACAAGCAACAACAGAAAGAAAATAGACAACACAAAAGCATATTAGTATACATAAAAGAGGATATGTTTTCGAAGCATTTTTTTGTTTTTTTCTGAGGGCTGTGTCAACTCCAATTCGACACACAATAGAGGTCTGCCTCGTGCTAAAGTTGAAACAATGCCTCTACTGATTTGAAGAGGCATAGAGAAGACTGGGGTAGGACTGGGAACCCCTGTACTGTACTATATAAGAGAGAGAGAGAGAGAGAGAGAGAGAGAGAGAGAGAGAGAGAGAGAGAGAGAGAGGAGAGACAGCATGCAAGGAGAAGGATGTACCGTAGAAGGAAAAAGGTGAGGGACAAGGAGATAGAGAGATAGGACAGAAAATGAGAAGGATGTATGAAGAAAGGAGGGATAACGAGATAGAAAGAAAGGATAGTAAGGATGTAGAAGGAAAAGCAGGGACAGTTTAAGGGAATGAAAGGATGTGACTGAGGTGTGAAGGGGCGCCTAAACCCTTAATTATTGTCGAGCCCAGATCACTGAACACCCAATAAAATGTTGCTGGTGCT
>JAWZYT010007365.1:0-2500 GCA_034508575.1 Petrolisthes manimaculis | reverse complement strand
TTCCCAGTAAAACTCACTCACTCACTCACTCACTCACTCACTCACTCACTCACTCACTCACCAACGTGTGGAAATACAAATAATATCATGTTCAAACACCTACTCGTACTGTAAATCCAAGTCAACTTATGGTAAAAAATAATAAATATTTATCATTTGTATTATTATTATTATCATTATCATTTTTATGATCATTTGTATTATTATTTTTATTTTCATTATTATTATTATTATTATTATTATTATTATTATTATGTTTATTATCATCATTATCGTTATCATTATCATTATCATTATTATTATTATTACAGAGAAAATAATCTGTTGCTTGTTTCTCGAAGGTGTTACAGGACTATTGTGCGTGACTGTACACATGTATGAAAGTCTTTAGGGTCATCTTCCGAGTCAGACACTAGGAATTATCCCAATAGTCAACGTGGTGAGTCAAACAAAACACCCATTTGGAAGGAAACACAATGTAATGATGGAGTAAACAGATGTAGGATGTGTTAAGGGGAGAGTATACTTGTGGTACATTGGAGTGCCTTGATTCCTCCTTCCCTCTTCAGACCCCTCTACTCACCCCCTTCCCTACTTCATCAAGCCCCTTCTCCCTACTTCTTTTCAGCCTCCCCTCCCCCCCCCCCCCAATGTAGTAAGTTAGGTGCTGTAGAAGAGACCCGTTGTTGTAGTAGGTTTCTCTCTGGTTGTTTCTCTCCTTCTGTTTATTTAGGCAACATTTATTTGACACACACACGTAGCCTACGCAGCGATATAACACACACACACACACACACACACACACACACACACACACACACACACACACACGAGGATCACTACAACATACAAACTTAGGAGGCAATCGGTAGTGGCAGTGGTAGTGGCAGTGGTAGTGGTAGTGGTAGTGGTAGTGGTAGTAGTGGTGGTGGTAGTGGTAGTGGTGGTGGTAGTGGTGGTAGTGGTAGTGGTAGTGGTGGTAGTGGTAGTGGTAGTGGTGGTGGTGGTGGTAGTGGTGGAGAGTAAAGTAGGAGGTGGACTTAGTGGCAGCCAACGCCCACAAAACTTATGGTCCCACGGGTACATGTGGCTGACTGAGGGAAGAGAGTAACACACGCTACCATAAACGGAATTGAGTATATATATATATATATATATATATATATATATATATATATATATATATATATATATATATAAGTGATATTGACTAGTTTCTTCACTATAGGACTAATTCTCTCAGGCTGCTGTCACTCTACTTCAAACTCTGACTAAACTCTCCAGTTTCTCCATTGGTAACCTCTACCTACTCTTTCCTATCTTCATTTTACATCCATCGTCTGTCACTCCAACTGTTCTTATTTTGTGAGTTCCACGCAAATGTAACCAGACGCTTCCCTGTTCCTCACCTTATAAACTTTCCAATAAATAGGTTAACTACCATCTTTTAATTTAGTACCTGCCGCCACGCACTACTCAAAAATTCGGATCAGGACAGAATTATTGTTGACTTCCACTGTACTCAAAACCCAGTGTCATCGGTCGGTGGTTATAATTAATTCCAGTGTAGCCAATAAAGATCTCATCCCTTACTCTCAGCTCAGATTAATGGTGACTGAAATGGCCAGCGAAGATAGGTAATGACGGCCAATGGTCGAGTAATGTCAGAGTAGGATGTGTTGTTGTGATGAGAGGAAGGAGTAATTTAGTATGAACTGAGGCTGAAACAAGACCATCCTAGACCCGGAAGACCTTGTAGGATGAAGGGGTCAGTGCTGGGGAGAAGGGACAGCAAGCACGGAGGAAATAGAAGGTAAGGATAGACCGTAACAAGCATGGAGGAAACAGAAGGAGATGATTGACAGCACACACGGGAAAACAGAAGGAAAGGAGGAACACTAAGCACGGAAGAAACAGAAGGAAAGGAGGAACAGCAAGCATAGAGGAAACAAACGGATAGAAGTGGTAACACGCATGGAGAAAAAAATAGAAGGAAAGGAGGAACAGCAAGGAAAGAAGAAACAAGAGGAAAAAAGAGACAGTTAAAGAATGTGTCGATAATGAGGAAAGGTTGTATGTACAGTGGAAGGCATATTGGAGTACTAAGTAATGTACAATGAGTTCAAGATATAATTACGGACATATGAGACAAACACACCTGAAACCGGGGCCCCCTCATTGAGTATATATATAGATGAAGACCAGACGTTGTGTGTTGAGGCGACTAATCCTATTCTATGTTTGACAATGGGGCCCCGTTTCAAGGGAGACTGTTTCATAATGATGTCTGCAACTGTATATCTACTCCTCCACGATCTACTGCAATGATTAAACCACCGTCAAATGAAAAACAACACTTAAACGAAGCAACAGCAGCAACAGCAACAACAGGAGGAGCAACGATGAACAGTGATTGCCAACAACAACAACACATTATACCTCGATCGGTGGTGTGGTGTTGTTATGAAACTCTACAAAAATTGCCCCACCACCCAACCAC
>JAWZYT010007364.1:0-25000 GCA_034508575.1 Petrolisthes manimaculis | reverse complement strand
AGGTCACCATAATTCTTGTCCATCCAACCCTGTTTCCTGACATATTATGGAGAACTCAAGGCGCTACTGTATACAGTAATGTAAAATAGTTGATATCATGATTAATTAAAGGAATAGTAATGTTGGTGGTAAACATCTGGAGCAAGTGATTCCTCCAAACTATTCCAAGCAACAGAACACCATTATTTATGCTAATCTTGGAGGACTCAAAGCACTCCAATGTATGTATGTATGTATGTATGTACCTAAAACATACTAATTCCTTCAATGCCTAATAGAGAGAGGAGGGGGGATCTGTTTTGTAGCCTAATTTGGAGGATTCAGTAGCCTTCCAATTTATTTATGTGTGTGCCTTCCTATAATTTATTAAGTGAAGAGAACTGATGGTTTACTTTGTTTATTATTATTTATCGTTGAACTGGTTGCTATTGATTCCTCCAAAGTGGTCCAAGAAACAATCCCTCAAAATACAGTATTATTATTACTCGTTTCATGGCATGGTTTGGAGGAATCAGTAGCCTCCATTAGCCGACATCATCACAGGTCCCTTAGTTAATTACAAAGTGAGGGTGCAGAATGAGAAGGTAATTATTATTTAGTTGCGATTATGGGACCATGTGATGTAGTCAGAAAATTGGAGGTAAACGAGTCCTTCAAATATTGCCACCAAACACACACAAAGCTACTGTATAATGGAAGGAGCTTGTTTCACGGCAGAGTCAGGAGGAATCAGGAGTCACCAATTTTCGTACACAATCTCAAGGTCCTTAATTAAAATGTATTCTTCCTTTTTTTTTTTAAGCCTGTTTAGTTTTTCTCTCACTAACTGATGCCAATTGAATCTTTATTTCTTTACGTTCCATGACAAACATTTATGACATTTAATTTTCAAGACATTATTATTATTATTATTATTATTATTAAAAGGGAAATGAGCGATGATATTGACTGTTTACTTTCACTCACACCTGACTTCTGAATCACAATCATTTCTCATGTTTTCCTCCAAAAAATACTTACTCACTTTTCACCAAAAATTTACTACACTTTATGTCACAAATGTACACCATGGAGAGTGGACAAATAATAGCATAGTTGGCAACCGTTCACACACACACACACACATACACACATGACACACACACACACATATCTACAACTTGTGCTTTGAATACAGACACACACATACATACAACTACATACACAGGGCCCTAGCCAGGAACATTGATAGTGTTTACGATGATGTGTTACTGGTACGATGACTACAGAGCCATCGTACCGGTACCAAGCCATCGTATACACCACGGATGTTCATGCATACTGCCTATATACACCAGATGTATATGAAATCTGCACTTTGTATACATGAATATAAATACATATGAATATTTATATGCATTTATAACTGTGTACACTGAGAAATATTTATATAGACTAATAACTATATTATATAACAACAAATTAAGAATTAAAATATCCTCTTCAGTCACCAATATACATACATTATTTTTTTTTGTATATCACTAAACAAGTACAGTCAGCAAATAAAGTATTGGAAACCCCAACCCTTACATTGAAATTAACTATTACTATCCATAGGGGAGTTACAATACTATTTTTTGGTGACTGTACATTAGCATTACTCTATCTTCAGTCTCCTCCTTCATACAACTGGGAAAGAAAGTTATATTACACCAGGATTATATATATAACAAGGATTCAGATCGATCATCCTTATAAATAGAGCAGTAGTTCCAGTAGTAAAATAGAGTGCAAAAGTACACAATTAAACCCGATTATTATTACACAGACTCCCTAAGACCTTTACATTGATGCCTCTCTGCCTTCCTGCCTTCATGGACCTGACGTTGGCTGACAGGGGTAAGGCAGGGGCGGGGTGAGGGTGGGGGTGGGGGTGGGGGTTGTTTTTTTTGGGGGGGGAGGTTGGGGGGTTTTATGGTGGGTGGGGACAAGGCTCACCCCTGGGCCAGATGTACCCTAAAAGTGGTAATATTATTAATTAACTGCTAAAACTCCTCGAAGCATTGTAATGTCTTAGATGAATCAGGAAAGGAAATGATAAACCATACGAAAAACTTCACCTATTGTTTGTGTAGTGCGAGTTGGGCAGTTCATGTTCTGCACTTTATATTGTTAATTAATTAATAATAAGCACTGTCCGAGGCTGACATTGTAGCCATGTTATTACACTGTTAATTAACCATTGTTCGATTGGTGCTGACAACACTGCACCCACTAAATGTAGTGCTGACAACACTGTATAGGACCGGTCTAGTGCTGACAACATTCACTATCCTGTGCTGACATAACAGTGAGTAGTGTCTGATGGTGGCAACACATGGAGGGCCAATCAGTGTATATAAGTGCCATTAAACAGTGCCACCTCTTGTCCATTATAGTGCCACACACACTAGAGGGAAGATATCCTGAGGACACCTTGGGATTGTGGCACTGTATCTCCTTCACCCCCTGGGGAAGGTGTAGCTAAGTTAACAATGGCTGTAGTTACTGTGGTGGTAGAGTTAGGTTTACTGACAGCCACCATACTGGGAGAAGCAGCAGTGGTAGTGATGGCACTGCTACTGCTGGTGCTGCTACTGCTGGTGATAGTGGTGGTGGAGGGGGGAAAGATGGGGGTATGATGGGCTACACCTCCTCCTCCTCCTCCTCCTCCACCTCGCCCCTGACCTCCCCATCCACCCCTATCAGTGGCCGCTGTGGTAGTGCGTGTTGAGCAGTGTTGTGTCACGGATGTGGATTTCATTTAGTTCCTCGTCATATCCGCGTTCTGTTCCGGAGGGGCTGGCTTTACGCTGTAACACACAGACAACCAATTACACAACAATAACAACAACAATAACAACAACACCATCACACCAAGGCCCATATTCAAGGACCTTCTTTTTGTAGTGTATACGATGGCATGGTACCAGTACGATGGCACTATTGTTCTTCTATGGAGTCATTGTACCGGTACCACGCCATCGTATACACCACCATGAATGTTCTTGACTATGGCCCCAAATATCATGAATCATAACATCAACAACAACAACAACAACACGTGATTAAATTGACTTGAATATCAATCATCAAACTCAGAATAATTTCATAAGATAACTTGAATTATTTTTATATCAAAACTCAAATACAATATAATATAATATCAACATCACGTGACTGAATGGAACTATTATTTTGTTTACATGAAACTCAATTATTATTATTATTATTATTATTATTATTATTATTTTTATTATTATTATTATTATTATTATAACAACATCACGTGACCTCACTGACTTCTATATCAACATTATATCATTAATTTTCATGCTACTATGATTCGTATTTTTTTTAATATTTCATTTTTTTATTTTTTTTTACCTTTCTGGCCTTACATCTACAATAGGAGCACACTGGAGCAAATAATAACTATGAGAGGAACATCATGCACAACAACAACAAGCAATAGATAGATAGATAGATAGATAGATAGATAAATAGATAAGATAGATGCTGGGAGTCTCACCCTTTTCCTACTGCAGTCGAAAACAAATAAATTAAATAAATAAATAGATGGCAACAATAATTTTTACTATTATCATTATTATTATTACTACTATTATTATTTTTTTTATTATTATTATTACTATTATTGTTATACCATGCTTTCCAAAGAATATTATATAAATGTGTGAAAGTCATGGCAGTATGCAAGAACATCCATGGTATTGACGATGGCTTGGTACAGACAAGACGATGGCTGTGGGGTGTGTCTATGGAGCCATCGTACAGGCAACACCATCAATATTCTTACATACATACCATACAAACCCACAATTAATTACTGTAGCATCTCAGAGCGACCAGAGACAGGAAGGAAATGAAGTAATATATTCCATCTCTAGTGATAATTGTAAATAATATATATATACAGTACATCGTTCCTAATGCTAGATAGATGCTATAAAGACACATAAATAAATAGATACCGTAGAAAATAAAAATAATATATATTTATCCAGACCTATAATTACAGTATATCATAAGAAGTAAAACATTGCAAAAGGAAGCAAAGAAGAATTACTATATATAACATCATATAATTACAGTATATTAGTTAAGGAGTTCCAGTTTTATATTATCTTGGAGGTGAAGGGTTATTGATTCCTCCAAACTACACCATTGGAGTACATTGGAGTACAGTTAAACCTCGTTATTTCGGACCCCGTTATTTCGGATACCTTCATTCCTCCAAAGTATGCCAGGAAATGGGACCAGAAGAGCAAAAATAAAGGAGAGGTTGGAGGAAAGGAGGGGTTGGAGGAAAGGAGGGGTTGGAGGAAAGGAGGGGGTTGGAGGAAAGGAGGGGTTGGAGGAAAGGAGGGGTTGGAGGAGAGGAGGGGTTGGAGGAGAGGAGGGGTTGGGGGAGAAGAAGGGGTTGGAGGAGAGGAGGGGTTGGGGGAGAAGAAGGGGTTGGAGGAAAGGAGGGGTTGGAGGAAAGGAGGGGTTGGAAGAAAGGAGGGGTTGGAGGAGAAGAAGGGGTTGGAGGAGAGGAGGGGTTGGAGGAGAGGAGGGGTTGGAGGAGAGGAGGGGTTGGAGGAAAGGAGGGGTTGGAGGAAAGGAGGGGTTGGAGGAAAGGAGGGGTTGGAGGAAAGGAGGGGTTGGGGGAGAAGAAGGGGTTGGAGGAGAGGAGGGGTTGGAGGAGAGGAGGGGTTGGAGGAGAGGAGGGGGAGGGAATAGTTTGGAGGATTCAGTTGCTCCAGATTTACCAACACAAAACTCTGCTGATGTGTTTTCTAACCCACAGTATGGAGGACACATTATTTCCCTAAATCATCCACAAGAATAAAAATGAACTCCTTAATTTAAGTCAATAATGAGAAAACTAAAAACTAATAATAATAATAATCAATATAGAATAAGAGCCAAATAAAAAATAATGAAACAAAACAAAACAAAAACACACACACAGGTATTTCACTAGTTTAATTAAGGGACCCTGTGATGTGGTCCGTTAATTGGAGGTAAATGAGTCCTTCAAATATTGCCACGAAACACACACACACACCTATAGGGAGGGAGGAGGTTTGTTTCGTGGCATGGTCAGGAGGAATCAGAAGCCTTCAATTTTCATACACGATCACAGGGTCCTTATGGCATTATAAAGAAGGAATAGTGAATCAAAAAATGCAATACAATTTACTAAAGAAAAATATGATGATAATTTGAATGAGGTTAGGTTAGGTAAGGTTAGGTTAGGTAAGGTTAGATAAGGTTAGGTAAGGTAAGGTTAGGTAAGGTAAGGTAAGGTAAGGTAAGGTAAGGTAAGGTAAGGTAAGGTAAGGTTAGGTTAGGTTAGGTTAGATTAAGTAAGGTTAGATAAGGTAAGATAAGGTAAGGTAAGGTTAGGTTAGGTTAGATTAAGTAAGGTTAGATAAGGTAAGATAAGGTTAGGTTAGGTTAGGTTAAGTAAAGTAAGATTAGATTAGGTTAGGTAAGGTAAGGAAAGGTAAGGTTAGGTTAAGTAAAGTAAGATTAGATTAGGTTAGGTTAGGTTAGGTTAGGTTAGGTACTACTCATATAAGAGAAGGGAAGGGGAGGAAAGGAAGGGAGGGAGGAAAGGGAGGATAGAGAGAGAGAAGGAGAGAGGGAGGGATTGAGGGATAGGGATGGAGGCTGAGAATAAGAAAGAAGGAAGGAAAGAGTAAGAGGAGAGAGTACGGAGATAGGGAGAGATTGGGGATAGGGAATAATAAGGGAGAGAGAGAGAGAGAGAGAGAGAGAGAGAGAGAGAGAGAGAGAGAGAGAGAGAGAGAGAGAGAAGGATACAATTATAAATAAGACAAGCATAAACAGTGGAGAAAGCATGACATATATATACTGGGGTAAATAGAATATTAATTAATTTAATAGGTGTAAAATAGGTTTGATTAACGAATGGAGGAAAGGAGGGGTTGGAGGAAAGGAGGGGTTGGAGGAAAGGAGGGGTTGGAGGAAAGGAGGGGTTGGAGGAAAGGAGGGGTTGGAGGAAAGGAGGGGTTGGAGGAAAGGAGGGGTTGGAGGAAAGGAGAATTAATTAACACTCTCATATCCAAAGGTTTTTCTCGTCTCATTAAAATCATTAGTTATTAACTCAAGAAAATTATAAAAAGGGAGGAGAATTTTTTTTATATATATATGTGTGTGTTTGTGTGTGTGTGTGTGTGTGTGTTTGTGTGTGTGTGTTTTGTTTTTGTGTGTGTTGTTTTGTGTGTATGTATGTGGGGTTTTTTTGTGTGTATGTATGTGGTTTTTTTTGTGTGTGTGTTTGTATGTGTATGTACTGTATGTGTGTGTTTGTAATTTTTTTATGTATGTGTGTGTAAATTGTAGGACTACTGAGATCTGTCTGTCTGATTTGTGATGTGGTTTAAAAAAAAATTGAGGGTCCTTACTGGAGCTCTATGAATCCTCCAAAATAATCCAGGCAACAGATTCCCTATTAGAAACACTGAAGGGTTCTGTGGCCTGGATTATTTGGAGGGTTCATAGAGCTCCAGTAAGGGACCTCAAATTTTTTTAAACTATGGATCTCAGTAGCCAGCCTAAAAAAAAAAAAAAAAAGTTCTTCTCTCAAGTACAGGACGTTATTTAATGTGAAGGAATAAATATTTTTTTCTAATACTGTATTCTGTATATATATATTTTTAATAATTTAATTTTTAATATATTTTTTCTTCCCATCATCTCTTAATCAGGATTTGTTTCAGGTTAATTAAAATCATTTACCTATTAAAAAAAAATACTTATGAATTTTTTTTACCAGATATGAGAGGGCTAATCAACACATATATAAATACCGTAACAAAAAATAATTATAGTTGCTAGGTAACATTTTTTAAGTATATATATATATATATAGGTTTATAATCCACACTTGAAAAATATTAAATTAAGCCTGAGGGGATTTTATTAAAGGGATATTATATTATATTATATTTTGAGGGAAACACGACAAGCAAAATAAAGGGTTCGATCTTTTTTGAGGAGGACACAGTAGAGTTTGATTCCTCCAAAGTATGCCAGGAAAAACAACACAACCAGATTTACATAAATAATATTGGCTGGCCTGTTGCTTGGAATAGTTTGAAGGAATCATTTTTTCCCCCCGGATATATTACATTTTTTTTTCCCTGATATATTACCCTCATTAATTAAGGGAATTAATTATTATATACTCTACTCTGACCCCCTTTAAGACCACTGTGTAAGAAGAGGCATATGTTCTGAGGCAATGATAACAAAAAGTAATAATAATAGTAATGATGATAATAATAATAACAATAATGATAATATTAATAACAAAGTAATAATAATAATCATTATTATAATAATAATGATGATAATATTAATAATAAAGTAATAATAATAATAATAATAATAATAATAATAATAATAATAATAATAATAATAATAATAATAATTAGAAAAACAATGACTCTTCTTACACGAGAGAGAGAGAGAGATTGTTTTGATTAAGAGAGAGAGAGAGAGAGAGATGGAGGAAGGAGAGAGGAGGAGGAGGTATAAAAAACAGCAAAATATCATCATACGTAAAGATCAAAATATATAGTTTGAAAAAAATAAAAAAGCAAAATAAACAGCTCAGAAAATATTGTATTGCCTCAAAAAATGACATACAGTTTATCAGTTAATATTCATAGTGGTATAGAATAAGGAAGATGTTTTGAATATATTTGACCACATGCTTCTATTCAACATGTAAGAGAAAAGTTAATGAATGTAATAAAAATCACTTGGTATTCATATGCATATATATATAGAGAGAGATTCATATATATATAATTATATATATATATATGTATATAATACGTTGCCCCAAAAGAGGAGTGTAACCTTGTTGTATAGGCATATATAAACTCAAGCATAAAGTATACACACAAAAATATGTATCAAAAATTTATAAAACAGACACACTAAAAGTTCAAGACAAATTCTCCATTCAAGAAACTACACACACACACACACACACACACACACATATATATATTCCACACAAATTCTCCATTCAAGAAACTACACACACACACACACACACAAACACACATATATATATTCCAGACAAATTCTCCATTCAAGAAACTACACACACACACACACACACAAACACACATATATATATTTCAGACAAATTCCCCATTAAAAAACTACACACACACACACACACACACACACACACACACACACACACACACACACATATATATATATTTCAGACAAATTCCCCATTAAAAAACTACACACACACACACACACACACACACACACATATATATATTTCAGACAAATTCCCCATTAAAAAACTACACACACACACACACACACACACACACACACACACATATATATATATTTCAGACAAATTCTCCATTAAAAAACTACACACACACACACACACACACAAACACACATATATATATTTCAGACAAATTCCCCATTAAAAAACTACACACACACACATACACACACACACACACACGTATATATATTCACTTCTTGGCTGCCTTTGTCATATTTTCCCTGGGTTAATAATTATGTCAACCTAATTTCTCTTATAAAACACACATTCTAGTGACTTTGAATCTTCTCTCTCTTTCATACACACACACACACACACACACACACACACACACACACACACACACACACACACACACACACACTCCTTAACCTCGCCTGAAAAACACGACGCACTTTGCAAACATTTTCTCACACACACACTCCCCTTCTCACCTCACTATACTCCTCTCTCTCTCTCTCTCTCTCTCTCTCTCTCTCTCACACACACACACACACACACACACACACACACACACACACACACACACACACACACACACACACACACACACACACACACACACACCACTCACCTTCCTTACCTCGCTACACTCCTCCTTTATTTTCACAGCATTGATATGCATTAAGGAAAGCAATTTACAGAAGGAAAACATTTAAAAAGACTCAATTTAATAAATGATCATAGTGAACCTTAAAGCAAGCCAGGCCCTAAGATCAGTCAGTAGGAGGAAAAATTATAGAGATAAGATAAAAAAAATAGGAAAGACAATAAATAAGTTTAGTAAAAAAAAAAATCACAGCTTAAGATTATTGTCACATTGTTTTTTTTTATATATATATATATATATATATATATATATATATATATATATATATATATATATATATATATATATATATATATATATATATATATATATATATAATAACTGGATAAAAAGATGTTGGACATAAAAAACGGTGTCCAAAAATTTATATGAAGGAGAGGAAGAAAAAATTATGCATAGAGATGGAGAAGGTAAAAAAATATGATTATAATACTCATGTGTCATCAAGTCTACAGCAGATACCGAGACATACAGTCATAATCTAACAACATGCCTTGCTAAAGAAATAGAGCTACAGAAGTCTCAACTACTACTTCAAGACTACAAGTGCAGGTCTAACTACATCATGTACAGTACAGCTCTTACTTACTGTACTTACATCAAACTTTTTAAACTACAAGACAGTGAAACTACACGATCGTTGAATTCTCTGTGGCCAGGGTGTAAGGTACTGTATGTTGGGGAAGAGGAGGAAAGAGGATGAGGAAGAGGAGGAATGGGAGGTGGAAGAGAAGGAATAAATCAAGTGGATGAAGGTGAGGAGGAATGGCAGGTGGAAGAGGAGGAATGGGAGGTGGAAGAGAAGGAAAAGGAAAGAGGATGAGGAAGAGGAGGAATGGGAGGTGGAAGAGAAGGAAAAGGAAAGAGGATGAGGAAGAGTGAGGAGTGAGAGGGAACTTAAGGCAGGATATAAGAGGGAATGAGAGGGAAGAGGGAATGAGAGGGAAGAGGGAATGAGAGGGAAGAGGGAATGAGAGGGGAGAAGGAATTGAGAGGGGAGAGGGAATGAGAAGGGAGAGGGAATGAGAGGGTAGAGGGAATGAGAGGGAAGAGGGAATGAGAAGGGAGAGGGAATGAGAGGGAAGAGGGAATGAGAGGGAAGAGGGAATGAGAGGGAAGAGGGAATGAGAGGGAAGAGGGAATGAGAGGGGAGAAGGAATTGAGAGGGGAGAGGGAATGAGAAGGGAGAGGGAATGAGAGGGTAGAGGGAATGAGAGGGAAGAGGGAATGAGAAGGGAGAGGGAATGAGAGGGAAGAGGGAATGAGAGGGGAGAGGGAATGAAAAGGGAGAGGGAATGAGAGGGGAGAGGGAATGAGAGGGGAGAGGGAATGAGAAGGGAAGAGGGAATGAGAGGGAACTGAAGTCAGGATTGGAGTGGGGAATGGAAGGCAAGCCAGAATTCTACAAAGGATATCACACTGGCACATAATTATATTCCTTCGTCCTCTTTATTATTTATCAAACAAAACAAGAACTACTGGTACTTTCCCTCGTCTCTCAGCACACACACACACACACACACACACACACACACACACACACACACACACACACACACAGCCTGGGGAAATCAAGGACATTATAATATTATATTGAAATGTTTAAATAGAGTAAGGAGGACATTTATTCAAAGCAAGAAAGCACCAGCAACAATCAACAACAATCAACAACAACATCAACTATTAATAAAAACAGAGGAAATATAATAGGTGCCAGAGTGAGGATTCCTTTTACGAGTCGATTTTTTTTTTTTTTTTTTTTTTTTTTTTTTTTTTTTTTTTTTTTTTTTAGTTACCATGCACACATCGTCAACTCTACTCAGAAGGACATAATGTAGAGTCGAGATAGAATTACCATGTGAGAGAGAGAGCAACCTCTAACACGCCGTCTGGCTCGTGTGGCCTTAAGGGGACTGAACCAACTTAGGATCTACGGCCTACGATGGAGAGAGTAGCGAGAGTGTGTGGCAGAGAGAGAGAGAGAGAGGGGGAGAGAAAAAAACACAGTAATGAGAGTTAAAAAAGGGGTGGTGGTGGTGGTGGTGGTTGGTGGTGGTGGTGGTAGTGGTGGTGGTGGAGAACTTAAAACAATAACAACAACAATAACAACAACATTAACAACATCAACAACAAACGACAACAAATGTGAGATATTATTATTGTGTGTGTGTGTGTGTGTGTGTGTGTGTGTGTGTGTGTGTATGTGTGTGTGTGTGTGTGTGTGTGTGTGTGTGTACAGCTAATATAAGACCAAAGAGACCAAGTGAGTGAATAGAAAGAGCATTGTTGGTTTGAAGGTTTTTCTTGGCAAAGTGAGAAGTGTACTGTATACTTTGTAACTCCTTCCCATAATAATAATAATAATAATAATAATAATAATAATAATAATAATAATATATATAGGAATATAATAGAATAGAATAGAATAGATAATATATTACTGAAAATACCCCAAAGATTTCTGCAAAATAATCCATTCGTTTTGGACAACTGTTATGAATATTTAGAAAAACAATACTACTACAATACTTCCTCTTTCACTCACTTGGTCACTTTAATTCATAAGTTGTGTAAATAGTAAGTAATTGAAGTGGAGATACTATGAAGTAAGTGTAGGCAAGAGGGGGCGAGGGAAGGGGGGAGTGAGTAGTAGGGGAGGGAGTTGACAAAAGTTGGTGGTGGTTGGGGGGAGGGGAGGGGAGGGGACTGACGTGGGGGAGGGGAACACGTACAAATTTGACATATACTGTATGTGTGTATGTAGAGACACTTCCCCTCCTCACACCAAAGGGAAAATCAGATGTTGTCGTTATTATTATTATTATTATTATGATTATAACAATAACAATAATAATAAGAATTACTACATCAACAACAATAATAATAATAATAATAATAATAATTCTGATTTCGGTGTTGGTGTGTAGAAGGTATGGAGAGGTAATTATTCGTTAGTAAATTGATCTGTTTGTGTGTGTGTGTGTGTGTGTGTTGGGGACGAGAGAGAGAAAACTTGACAGGGGGAGGGACAGTGTACTGAAGGTAAAACTGGAGTGACACACATTCCTCCCAACTGAGCCACCAAACAGATCACCTTCTACTGTAGTAATAAATTAACACACTGATTGAAGTTCTCTGTTTCCTGGGAGAGTTTTGGAGGAATGTGTTGCCTCCATAATATCTAAAATAAAACCTTCTTCCTAATCTACAGAACTCAATTTTTGGCATGTTTTTTTTTGCTTATTATTTATCATTTTCAAGAACCTAATGTATGTGTGTGTGTATGTGTGTAGGCTGTGTGTGTATGTGTGTGTGTGTGTGTGTGTGTGTGTGTGTGTGTGTGTGTGTGTGTGTGTGTGTGTGTGTGTGTGTGTGTGTGTGTGTGTGTGTGTGTGTGTGTGTGTGTGTGTGTGTGTGTGTGTGTGTGTGTGTGTGTGTGTGTGTGTGTGTGTGTGTGTGTGTGTGTGTGTGTGTGTGTGTGTGTTGCGAAGTTGCCATTATTTTTATCATTTTCATTAATTTTCTTTCTCAGCTGACCATAATTTATGAATATTTTAAACATTTCATTCTATTTTATTGATATTTACTAATTCATTTATTTTTCATCTTGTTTCATTGAGGGGGGGAGGGGGGGAGGATCAAATTTCGTTAGTAAATAGTGAGAAAATAATAATAAAAATAAAAATAATAATAATAATAATAAAAATAATAATAATAATAATAATAATAATAATAATAATAATAATAATAATAATGATAATAATAATAAAATTTACCCCTATACTGGAGAGGTGAGAAAATAATAATAATAATAATAATAATAATAATAATAATAATAATAATAATAATAATAATAATAATAATAATAATAATAATAATAATAATAATAATAATAATAATAATAATAATAATAATAATAATAATAATAATAATAATAATAATAATAATAATAATAATAATAATAATAATAATAACAATAATAATAATAACAATAACAATAACAACAATAACAATAATAATAATAATAATAATAATAATAATAATAATAATAATAATAATAATAATAATAATAATAATAATAATAATAATAATAATAATAATAATAATAATAATAATAATAATAATAATAATAATAATAATAATAATAATAATAATAATAATAATAATAATAGCAATAACAATAATAATAATAATAATAATAATAATAATAATAATAATAATAATAATAATAATAATAATAATAATAATAATAATAATAATAATAATAATAATAATAATAATAATAATAATAATAATAATAACAATAACAATAACAATAATAATAATAATAATAATAATAATAATAATAATAACAATAACAATAACAATAATAATAATAATAATAATAATAATAATAATAATAATAATAATAATAATAATAATAATAATAATAATAATAATAATAATAATAATAATAATAATAATAATAATAATAATAATAATAACAACACTATCGTCAGCTGAGAACAGAATTTAATTGACTATTTTTTTGTTTTAACTCTTCATCATCAACATTAATTTAAAAAACAAATATAATAATTCAGTTTCAGAGTAAATATTTCTTTTGTTTTTACCACCATCAATGATAAAATAGGCAAGAGTGCAATTAATTAAATACCCTAATAACTTTATGCTAATTATAAAGCTAAATACAATTGCGTTTATATTCTATTAATATAATAATAAATATAAATAAAATATTATCGTTAATTTTTTTTTTTTTTTTTTTTTTGCTATCCTGTCTCTGATTAATGAAGGTGAGATTATATTGTTGGTGCATTGGAAGGCCTTTGATTCCTCCAAACTATACCAGGAAACAAAGGCCTTCAGTGGTACTAATAGAGGGGTCTGTTTCGTGGCATAGTTTGGAGGAATCTAGAGGAATCACACACCTTCCAATTTACCATCATGAGAATATTCCCTTAATTACCTAAATTAATATTCACTGTAAAACATATTATCATTATTATTATTATTATTATTATTATTATTATTATTATTATTATCCTAAATATTATTACTATTATTATTATTTTCTAAGACAAATCAACACTGCTTGTCTATGGGTGGTATTCAAGGTCACCCATGGTGTTTACTATGGCATGGTACTACTACAATGGCTGTGTATGGTGTCTATTTAGTCATCGTACCAGTACCCACACCACCATCGTAAATACCATGAATGTTCTTGCATCTCTACTACCCCACATCTGCACTACGGTATATCACATGGAGAATTCAATCAACTGACAATAATTTAATTTTCTACGGAAAGATTATTATATTGATAATAAAATAAACTGGATGAGCTGAAAGATAAATAATTATAGCTACAATTATTCTGATACTAAGTTGGTACAGAAAAGTTTATTATTATTCTGATACTAAGTTGGTACAGAAAAGTTTATTATCAGAATGTGGAATAAGTGGTTAAAAATCCTGTGATTGTCTGTGTGAGAATTGGAGGCTTCTGATTCCTCCTGACAATACCACGAAACACGCTCCCTTTATATAGGTGTGTGTGTGTGTGTGTGTGTGTGTTTCGTGGCAATATTTGAAGGACTCATTTACCTCCAATTTTCTGACTACATCACAGGGTTCCCTACGTTAGTCTAAAATAATCTAAGTATTATTATTATATCATTAAATACTAGTTATCAGATTATAATAATTACCATCTACTCTACGATACCTAAACGATATTTATTTATATATATATATATATATATTTTTTTTTTTTTTTTTTTTTTTTTTTGGCATCAATATAAAAACCAAATACTACAGTAACTACGATAATTTGATCATTATTTATTTTTAAGTAAAGCCGCGGTCAATCTGTATAACATATATAAATATATCCAGTAAAATCTGAAATGAAAAAAAATATATATAAAAATATAATATTGACCGCAAATGTACACACTCACAATTCAAAATTTCGAATTATATGACATACTACTCTGTTCAAAATTTGTGTTCCTTTTGGCCTCTTATGCTTAAATAGATAGAAATAGATAGATAGATAGAAATAGATAGATAGATAGATAGTGATAGTTAGATAGAAATAACGATAGATAGATAGATAGAGATAGATAGATAGATAGAAATATATAGATATATAGAAATAACGATAGATAGACAGATAGAAATAGCTAGATAGATAGAGGCTAGTGAAACACACATTTTGAACAGACTATAGTGAAGCAATTACAACGTCTATCCTATTTAATATTTGCTTGAGCTCGCTAAATGAATATTCGACGAGGCTATTCGAAATATAAACTTGGATACATAATTTGTATTGTGAGTGAACATGTACTTGAATCTAACTAACACCATTAATATTAATTCTACACTAATTATTATTATGATTTTTCCATTTACATATTTGTTATTACTTCGCTGTTTATTTGTTTATTCTATTATCTTATTTCCTCTAAAAAAAAATATATATATAAATAATTAAATTCATAAATATAAAAAGTGTTCCATAAATTGAAATTTTACACACAGTTAACCGAAGGAAAAAATATCTATGTAATACCAAAAATAACTAATCTGGTAACTATCCAAAATCTGCTACTCTAAAATCTACGTATATATTATTTTCTTCATTTTTTTTTTTTTTTTTTTTTTGACCAAACCCCCAAAATAAAGACCAACGAGACCTATTAATCGTATCTTTGGTCTGGTCTGGTCTGGGATACTGAGGATGGGAAAGTCAGTATAATAATAATAATGAAAGAGAGAATTATTAGACAGAAAGGAAGAGAGAGAGAGTGATTGTGTTTCATGAGTACATACTATATATACATACATACATACATAGGAAGGAATGGTGGAGGGGGGGGGGGGATGGCTGGTATGTTGCGTATGTATGTATATATGTTTGAGGGGGGAGTGGGTGGTGGGGAGGGGGGCGATAAAGCAATAGACATAATGTTCATAGAGGCTTTGGAAAATATGTAGATACAAAAATGGTACATTAATATATATATATATAAATATATATATATATATGAAGGTGGGACTCCCAGTACAAAAATGTATATATAGATGAGGGAGTGAGGTTCAAAAATATGTAAATAGAGGGAGTAGTGGTAGGCTCAAAAATACATATCTATATAGAGAAGATATACAGAAAAGCCATTCATTGTGGTAATAGTGGCAATCAAAAATGACCACAAGGCACGTGAGGTAATAGTAGTAGTAGTAGTAGTAGTAGTAGTAGTAGTAGTAGTAATAGTAGTAGTAGTAGTAGTAGTTGTTGTAGTAGTAGTAGTAGTAGTAGTAGTAGTAGTAGTAGTAGTATGTTGAGGAGGAGAAGGAGGAGGAAGAGTAATAGTGGTAGTAATAGCAGTAGTTGGAGATGACGACAAAGAAGTAATAGTAGTCGTAGTAGTAATAATAGTAGTAGTAGCTTAGTCGTAGTAGTAACAGCTCAGAGTAAGTGGTAATAATTCAACATTATAAATAAGTGCTGCATGGCTGCTTCAAGAAATTGCTACAAAAGCCAACTGGTGGTGTAATAATAATAATAATAATAATAATAATAATAATAATAATAATAATAATAATAATAATAATAATAATAATAATAATAATAATAATAATAATAATAATAATAATAATTAGCACACGACAACTTTTGCTGGTGGTGGAGGTGGTGTTGGTGATTGCAAACACGCAGTGATGGTGATTAAGGCTACGAGCGAGTATACAATAATAGTGATAGTGTGTATGCAACAATAATAACAATAATAGTGATAGTGTGTATGCAACAATAATAACAATAATAGTGATAGTAGTAGTAGTGGTGGTGGTGGTGATAGTAGTGGTGATGCTCTTATAGTACAATACAGTAGTAGAACAATAACTGTGATAGTAGTAAATAGTATAATAATATTGCTGGTGCCAGATAGTGTGGTAGTGGTAGTGGTAGTAGTAGTAGTAGTAATAGTATAGTGGTGGAACGAGAATGGAACTTTGTGCTGGAGAATGAGTCATAGTTCAGACGATGACAGACAGTATACGATGGATACAGTATACGATGGATACAATCAGTCACGTGAAGCCATCGTATAATTAATTGCTATTCGATTTTTTTTTATTTTTTTTAAGGTTTAATCATCGTCTTAATAATGAGTCATAGTACAGACGATGACAGACAAAACACGATGGATCAAGTCACGTGAATCCATCGTATAATTACTTGATATTCGATTTTTTATTTTGTTTTTTTTAAGTTCAATCATCGTCTTAGTTGTGAGTTGTGTTCTCTAGCACGCTGCCCCAAAGTAAATAAGTCCCAGCTGCATGGTGCTACGGAATGGGACTGTGTTGCAAGTGCCGAATAGAGTAATAATACACAGCTTACAAACACTTAGAACTTTTGACTTGAGAAAGGAGAGATTGGGGGAGGGGGACGTGGGGGGGAGATTGGGGATGGGGGGGTCAGTTTGTTGGGGCGTCGCGTGGTGGGGGGATGGGGGGGTCAGTTTGTTAGGGCGTGGGGGAGATGGGGGTCAGTTTGTTGGGGCGTCGCGTGGTGGGGGGATGGGGGGGTCAGTTTGTTAGGGCGTGGGGGAGATGGGGGTCAGTTTGTTGGGGCGTGGGGTGGTGAGATTGGGGGGGAAATTGGGGGGGCACAGTGGAGGGATCGTGAGGGGGGCACATTATAGAGGGGGGGGGGGTTGTAGGAAGCCAGATTACCATGTCAGTAATTAGGTAAATAAATAAATAAATAAATAAGCACAGAAGACTTGAAGGGAGAGATAATAATAATAATATAAACAACTTTATCTTCGTGTGTGTAAAAGTTATCGTTGTTTTTCTTTTACAGTTATTTACTTGCCTGTTTCTCGTGTGACCTTCGTTTGTTTACATTTACACCACAAAGAAATTCACACTTAGGACACAAATATAATATTATATAAATATTCCACACAGCAAGAAAGATTGGACGAGACAAAATGGAGGGGAGGGGAGGGGGAACGAGAGGGCCAGGGAGGGAGGGAAGGGAGACAGAAGCTACAGAGAAAACGTTTAAATACACGTCTGTTTTTTTTTAGCTTTATGAAGAGGAGGAGGAGGGGGGGGGGGGGGGGGTAGAAAACTTATAGATATATAATACAGACATATTCCACAGATTTGTCTAGCCATGCATGTCGCAAGAAAACACACTTAATTAATTTAAAAATAAATAAATAAACAGGAATCATATATCTACTCTCTGGTCCATAAGATAAGTTTAATCAATGGCCAGAATATAATTATTATGTATATATAGATAAATACATATATATATATATATATATAATAATAATAATAATAAATACACAATTGAGTGTGCAAATGGCATGAGTGAAGATCCTGG
Organism: Petrolisthes manimaculis; assembly: GCA_034508575.1. Classification (NCBI taxonomy): domain Eukaryota; kingdom Metazoa; phylum Arthropoda; class Malacostraca; order Decapoda; family Porcellanidae; genus Petrolisthes; species Petrolisthes manimaculis. Next base: position 6,589 of record JAWZYT010007364.1, on the reverse strand, counting down.
CTGGCTGACTGATATTGTTACAAAAAATATTATTATTGTTCTTTGTCAAATTTATTATGAATGGGACTGGAGGGTGATTTTAGTGACCTTTTTACTGGCACCTAAATTTTGACCTTGTTTGTCTGACTGTATGACCTTAACTTTGACCTTGTTTGACTGACTGTATGACCTTAACTTTGACCTTGTTTGTCTGATTGTATGACCTAAACTTTGACCTTGTTTGTCTGACTGTATAACCTTAACTTTGACCTTGTTTGTCTGACTGTATGACCTTAACTTTGACCTTGTTTGTCTGATTGTATGACCTTAACTTTGACCTTGTTTGTCTGATTGTATGACCTTAACTTTGACCTTGTTTGTCTGACTGTATAACCTTAACTTTGACCTTGTTTGACTGACTGTATAACCTTAACTTTGACCTTGTTTGTCTGATTGTATGACCTTAACTTTGACCTTGTTTGTCTGACTGTATGACCTTAACTTTGACCTTGTTTGTCTGATTGTATGACCTTAACTTTGACCTTGTTTGTCTGATTGTATGACCTTAACTTTGACCTTGTTTGTCTGACTGTATAACCTTAACTTTGACCTTGTTTGACTGACTGTATAACCTTAACTTTGACCTTGTTTGTCTGATTGTATGACCTTAACTTTGACCTTGTTTGTCTGACTGTATGACCTTAACTTTGACCTTGTTTTCGTACGTGTTTGCTAATATACATGTGACCTCGCTTTGTAACCTTACGTTTGACATTGTTTCCTTTTATATACAATTATATGTGACCTTACTTTAATCTTGTTTACTTGTTTCCTTATATAATCATGTGACCCTAGATTGACCTTGTTTGCTTATATTATGTGACCTCGCTTTGTTTGTTTCGTTACTTGTTCCTCATGGATATATGTTGTGACCTTCAATTTGACCTGCTTTCCTCTACTAGTATGCTTATTCGGTGACCTTAGCTCTGACCTTATTGCTTGCTTATTGGTTTTAATATGTGACCTTAAGTTTCATCTCGTTTGCTTGTTTGTTTAGGTTAGATTAGGTTAGGTTAGGTTAGGTTAGGTTAGGTTAGGTTAGGATAGGATAGGTTAGGTTAGGTTAGGTTAGGTTAGGTTAGATTAGATTAGATTAGATTAGGTTAGGTTAGGTTAGGTTAGGTTAGGTTAGGTTAGGTTAGGTTAGGTTCGAGTAGGTTAGGTTAGGTTAGATTAGATTAGGTTAGGATAGGATAGGTTAGATTAGATTAGGTTAGATTAGGTTAGGTTAGGATAAGATAGGTTAGGTTAGGTTAGGTTAGGTTAGGTTAGGATAGGTTAGGTTAGGTTAGGTTAGGTTAGGTTAGGTTAGATTAGATTAGATTAGGTTAGGTTAGGTTAGGTTAGGTTAGGTTAGGTTAGATTAGGTTAGGTTAGGTGTGTACCATGGGAGTGTAAACAAGTATATATTATAATCATACGTGTTCAGAACTACATCAATGACGGTGCCTACAGTTTACGTGACGAGACTGTACAATGGAAACTAGAATGCAATACACAGGTTGTAAATAATAAAAAATAAATAAAAAATAAATAAAAATAAATGAATGAATGCCTGATGGAGAAGAGGTAGGTAGGTGCCTTCATTAACAAGCTTTCTATTCTGATTATTCATTTCTTTATTCATTCATTTATTTATGTATTTATTCATTTTAGCAATTAGGATTCAAAAGGGTGGAGTCTTTTATTTATAAGATCTGCTCTGAACCTACTCCAGTACTCTTAGGGGACCCTGTGAAAATTGGAGACTTCTGATTCCTTCTCACTATGCCACGAAACGATGTAGTCAGAAAATAGGAGGTTTGGGGAGTCCTTCAAATATTGCCAGGAAACGCCACCCATATGGAAGGAGTTTGTTTCGTGGCTTGGTTAGGAGGAATCAGAAGCCTCCCATTTTTATACACGATCACAGGGTCCTTAATGTAGATCTTGTTTCGTGGTAATAATTGAAGGACTCATTCATTTCTAAATTTCTGACTACATCACAGGGTCCATAAATTCCTACATCATTATGTTTTATAGAATCTTAACATCAGAATAACATTAAAACATTAAAAAAAAAATATAAGATTATTATTTTATGAATTTTATGAATTTTATGAATTTTATGAATTTTTTGAATTTTATGAATTTATTTTATTTTATATTTACAAATTTATGACACAGAATCGAAATCTTGTCATCAAAGTTGGTTCCTCTTCATGTAGTGTTTTCTTTACACATGTGCAAACAACATACACACACAGACACACAAACAGCCTGCAACACTAGGCATCTATTTGGCTTCCCATGTAGTGTTTACTTTATACGTGTGCAAACAACATACACACACACACACAGACACACAGACAGCCTACATTACATGGCATCTTGCATACCATGATAAGTGAGTGATAAAACCCACCAATTTTTTTTATTTTTGAAAGACTAATTATGGAATCCTGTGATGTAGTAAGAAAATGGAAGGTAAATGAGTCCTTCCAATACTACCATGAAACACACACACACACACCTATATGGAAGGAGTTTGTTTGTTTCATGGCATGGTCAGGAGGAATCAGAAGCCTCCAGTTTTCATACACGATCACAGAATCCTTAATTAAGAAATGATTTGTTTATTGTAGGCAACGTAACTCCTCCAACTCCACCACTAAACAGACTAACCCGACCAGGGATGACTGTTTTATGACACGGTTTGGAGGAATCAGTGTCCTACAATAAGTAAGTAATTAATACAAAGAGTGAGTGACAACAACAACAACAACAACAACAACAACATTTGCTTCTACAGTAAACAAAGCCGATGCCAATTTCACGTTTTTTACGGATCACGTTTTATTCAATTTTCATCATTATTATTGTTTATATTTCTTGGTTGTTGTTTTTTTATTATTATTATTGTTTATATTTTTTTTTTTCGACTCTGGATATGGATTAGTCATTTTTTTTATGCTTGTGGGAAGTTTTTTGTAGTGAAAATCATAACTATTTTTATTATCATTATTATAAATTCCCATTTCCCTAAATAATTTAACAAGTTGGCACGAAAATGGCGGGAAAAATGAAAGATAAATTAAGCCACCCAAAATTTTGGCTAGAAAAAAATACTTAACAAAATAATGGCGGGAAAAAAATATGACAAATTAAGCCACCAATACCTATGGTTGGGAAAAAAGGCGGGAATAAATATATGATTAATTAAGCCACCAATATATATATGGCGGGAAAAAAAAAATAAGCCACACCGGTTTCCCCCGTAAAAAAAAAAAAAAAAAAAAAAAAAAAAAAAAAAAAAAAAAAAAAAAAACGATAAATTGACAACACTGCCTGACGTGTACGTACAAGTGACTTATATACCGTGGTGATGGTAAGTGGTGCCAAGGTTAACTAACATACATACATACATACCCAATAATTCATGACTTTGGGGGTGAATTGGAAGGTGTGTTTGTGTGTCTATGATTCCTCCAAACTAATACCAAGAAATACATACTCTTTTAAAGGTTATACTTTGATGGTGTATGTTTGTATGTATGTTTGTTTGTTTGTTTGTTTGATGGTGTATGTTTGTTTGTTTGTTTGTATGTTGGTATAGTTTGCACATCATCTTTTAAATTTTATACTTTGATAATGTATGTATGTATGTATGTATGTATGTATGTATGTATGTATGTATGTATGTATGTATGTATGTATGTATGTATATATGTATGTATGTATGTATGTATGTATGTATGTATGTATGTATGTATGTATGTATGTATGTATGTATGTATGTATGTATGTATATATGTATGTATGTATGTATGTATGTATGTATGTATGTATGTATGTATGTATGTATGTATGTATGTATGTATGTATATATGTATGTATGTATGTATGTATGTATGTATGTATGTATGTATGTATGTATGTATGTATGTATGTATGTATGTATGTATATATGTATGTATGTATGTATGTATGTATGTATGTATGTATGTATGTATGTATGTATGTATGCATGTATGTATGGTGTTTGGAGGAATCACACAGTAGACTAAATAAATAACCAACCATTCACCAATTTACCCTCAACAAAAAAATTCCCTTTTAACTTACCCAAGGAATTGCTACTTTAAATGGAACGAGGAGGCAGCCACTCTGGGAAAAAGAAAGTGTCAAAACATTGCTATTATTAGTGGCTAGTAAAAATATTCTCTCTCTCTCCTTATCAAAAATTTTCTCTCGTATAAAATAATTGGTGTTATTTTTTTCAATTGGTATTAAAAACATTTCTCTCGTATAAAATAATTGGTGTTATTTATTAGTTGGTATTTAAAACATTCTGTCTTTCGTTATCAAAAATTTTCTCTTGTATAAAATAATTGGTGTTATTTACTAGTTAGTATTAAAAACATAGTCTCTCTCGTTATCAAAAAATTTCTCTCGTATAAATTTTTGTTATTATTAAAAAAAATAACTCGTATTAAAAAAAATCCATCTCTCTTATTATACTATCTCTTATTAAAACATTATACTAATATTATATCAAAACATTCGTCACTATAGTTATTTAGAAAATCTTTCTCGTATCGTAACATTTATCACCATAGTTATTATTTAAAACATTATTCTCGTATTAAATTGGTGGTGAGAAACAAAATATTCCTACGCCTTTCACATCAAACTCACTATTGTTAAAACCTTAAAAAATCTCGTATTAGGTCGATTTTTCATATGGATTATTATCATGTATGTAATATGTATCATTTAATGTTGAGTAACTTCTGTAAGGCAGGTTTGATTAATTTGTTTTGTAATCATAATATTTGGGTCATCGTTTCTCTGACCTTCTAATACTGAGGGCAAAAATAATAATAATATAATATTTTTCTCGCTTCATTCTATAAGTTTTCATATAATAATTTCTCGCTTCACTCGATAATAATAATTGTAACTATGATGCTAATTCAGTTTACTAAAAGCATAATATTTATTAATTAAGATGACAGTCATGTTGGTAAATTGGAAGTCTAGTGATTCCTCCTATTACTCTGCTAGATAACACACACACAGACAGACACTTTCAATGGTTCTAATTTGGTTCTAATTTGATTCTAATTGGGTTCTAATCTGGTTCTACTTGGGTTCTAATCTGGTTCTAATCTGGTTCTAATTTGGTTCTAATTTGTTTCTAATCTGGATCTAATTTGGTTCTAATCTGGTTCTAATCTGGTTCTAATTTGGTTCTAATTTGTTTCTAATCTGGTTCTAATCTGGTTCTAATTTGGTTCTAATTTGGTTCTAATTTGGTTCTAATTTGGATCTAATCTGGTTCTAATCTGGTTCTAATTTGGTTCTAATTTGGTTCTAATTTGGTTCTAATTTGGTTCTAATCTGGTTCTAATCTAGTTCTAATCTGGTTTTAATCTGGTTCTAATCTGGTTCTAATCTGGTTCTAATTTGATTTTAATTTAGTTTTAATCTGGTTCTAATTTGGTTCTAATTTGGTTCTAATCTGGTTCGAGGCTGAGTTTGTAAAGATTCAAAGACTTTCTAATTCACCAACAAAATAATCCATCATCTGTTTGTGTTTTTCTAAGATTATTATTAAGCATCATCATCTCTTATTGTCACAGTGAGATGATAAATAAATAAATAAATAAATAAATAAATAAATAAATATATGAGAGGCAGAAGTGTAATGGAATAATAAGCAGCGTTTTAGGGGTATGACACTTTGGTTACATTGGATTACGTCTTGATTCCTCCAAAACATGCCAGGAAACAGGACCAAATTAACAAAAGTAATGGTGGCTGGACTGTTGCTTGGTATTAGTTTGAAGGAATCCGTTTTATCCAGATTTACCAACATTGTACAATATCATATTATTTTTTTATACCCCCTTCAGAGACCCTGTGATGTAGTGAAAAAAAAAATATATTGGGAGGTGAATGAGTCCTTCAAATATTGCCACGAAACACCACCTTATTATTATATTAGAAGGTGCTTGTTTCGTGGCATAGTCAGGAGGAATCAGAAGCCTCCAATTTCAATACACAATCACAGGGTCCTTAACTAAATCAGTCCCAGTGTTCAAAAATGGACTGAAAGCATTTAAATTACTATATATATAACAAGGAGAAATTCACTCGCTTGTTTGTTGGTAAAATTGAAAGGCTACTGATTCCTCCAAACTATGCCATGAAACAGATGACCTTAATGTTACTATAATAGGGACTCTTGTTTTATGGCATAGTTTGGAGGATTCAAGAAACCTTCCCTATTCACCAATCATAACTAAAGAATCTGTCCTTATAGTCCTGTGTTTGTTTGTATATAGATGGACTTGGTAGGAATTAAAGGAGAGACAGATAAATAGGCAGAGATAAGGAAATTGATAAAGATGTACAGGCAGATTAACAGAGAGAAAGAAAGAAAGAGACAGACAGACAGACAGACAGAGAGTGAGAGAGTGAGAGAGTGAGAGACAGAGAGAGAGTGTGTGTGTGAGAGAGAGAGAGAGTGTGAGAGAGAGTGAGAGTGAGAGAGAGAGTGAGTGAG
>JAWZYT010007363.1:0-15000 GCA_034508575.1 Petrolisthes manimaculis | reverse complement strand
CGGATAACTCCTCTACTCTGAGAAAGTTACCCCACCGGAAATCTGACTATGTTAATAACATTAAAGAAAACATTTTGGTAGTTTGTGATATAAGGAACGAAACTTAAGAGTATGAAATATTATCTTCCTATAAATAAGATCTTTATACACTCCAGTCATGTCATGTGAGTAGATGGTCATATCTGCCTTATGATTTGGCATAAATAGGAAATTTGTGTTACAGTTATTACCCCATATATATGTATCTGAAAGTATATTAAATGTGTAACAGCACATACTGTATACATAATGTACTGTATATACTTACACTTATATAAACATACATACTGTCCATATACTGATTGATTAAGGCATATAATTCAGTTATTAAGAGAGAGAGAAAGAGAGGGAGAGAGAGGGGCAGGCCAGTACAGCATGTGAGCTAGCTTTATACTCTGTAAGTGTAAGGTAACCCACACACAGACTCTCTCTCATCAATGGCTATCACTGTCTAACTCAAACTCAATCTCAATCTCTCTCTTTCTCTCTCTCTCTCTTCATATACATTTACTTATATCTATCTCTATATCTACAGTATCTCAAACACACGTATGTTAATATTATTATTATAATTGTAGTAGTCCTACTCATAGATATTTACTTAAAACAAAGAAATAGATATACAGAGATATTAGGCTATATGGAAAGAAAAGCAGAAAGATGATTAGACTGATAGGTAGATTGAGATAGATACAATACATAAATAGACACAGATAGATCTATAGATAGGTTGGTATAGGTAAGTAGGTAAAAAGATTGACGGGTTTCAAGGATAGTGGGGGTTGATTATCCTATCACACTGAGCTAGCTCACATCTCTCTCTCTCTCTCTCTTTCTTTCTCAGACCAACATACCTACATACAAAATGTCTATCTGTCTCTTCTTCTTTCCCTCTCTTTCTCAACAAACTTACACAGTACTGTACATACATTTTAAAATATTCTGTCGCTCTGTCTGCTTGTATGTCTGTCACACACACACGCACACACATTTCACCTACATTCTTGGTAAACACATAAACATGGTCTAATTTCCTTCCTACTTTCTTTCCTTCACTCTCTCTCTCTCTCTCAATTCAAACACAGCAGAATGACTTACATACAGACATAATTAAAATTATAGATAGCAGTAAATAAATAAACAGATAGAGATAAAGAGAGTTAGATTGATAGATATTTCTGATTTTATTTCTTTTTACTTATTTTTCTATATTTTTCATTAATTCATTAATTTATTCCTCCCTTCAATAATTAGATACATAACACAGCTTGATACCTAGACACAAATCTCTTCTTTCATTCCTTTCTGTCTCTATCTCGATTTTTCTATCTTTTCCCACATTTCTTCCTTCCTTTCTTTCTTTTTTTCTTCATTATTCCTTTCAGTGTTACTTTCTCAAGTACCGGTATTTTCTCTTCCTAATATTTTCCATGGTACTGTACTTTCACTTCATAATAATATAATGTTAACATAAGCACAGTACACACCCATACCCATACAAAGATATATTAATTCTTTTCCTTTCAGCGGCTTTTTATGATCATTTGACTTCATAGCATATTCAATAATTACAGGCAACTAAAGTAAATATACTGTATTGGCAGTTAAATATAGATTGGACTGTGGATGTATAAATAAACAGACAAATAGACAGAAAGATAAGACACAAATACATAGAGAGCTAGAACTTGACAGACACAAGACATATACTGTACAATACAGATACAGTACAAAGGAAATTGGGAGATATACAAAATACAGATTAGAACTTTAGATAAATAGATACATTGACAAATATTGACAGATAGATAAAGACAGACATATAGTTAGATAGATATAATACAGATAAATAAAAGATAGGTACTCACACTTTGCGTTCTGCTGGTGATGAGGCAACCAACTCGTAGATCTGTGCACCCACAGCCTGTGTTGTCACAATGAAGAATGCACAGTTGTCTGTTGGGGAGGAATGGATAAATTGATAAGTATTCATATATACATACAGTAGGCTAGCATATTTCACTATATAATACACTTTTAAATATACAGTAAATGGAGAGAGAGACATAAAGGACGGGCATAGGGTGACATATACGAATGGAGATAGGTGTAAACAGGTGGACTATGTTGTATGCAATAAAGCAGGAGATGTAACATGAAAGAGACTGAAGACTGTAAGGTGGTGACAGGAGAGGATGTAGATAGACGGCATTGGTTGGAGGTCTGTAAGATGACTGTGAAGGTGAAGGAAAGAAGAGTACAGCTTGAAACAAGGATCACATGGTGTAAGTTAAAGGCAAGTAACTGTTGTGTAAATTTCAGGAAGGGTGTGAGACAGGTAGGGGGTGGTGGGGAGGAGGAGATGGAGAATTGGACAACTACTGCAAATGTGGTAAGGGAGACAACAAGGAAAATATTGTACTGTACCTTGTGAGACATCTAGACAGATGAAGGAAAACAAGTAGACTTGATGGTCGAATGAGGAAAGTATGAGTATATGGAGAAATAGGCTGATGAAAAGAATTGGAATTGGCAGAGATGCAGTAAATAGATGAGTACAATCAGATGAGACAAAAGGTAAAGATAAAGGTAACAAGAGCTAAGGAAAAGGCATATGGTGAGATGTATGAATAGTTAGATACTAAGAAAAGAGAAAAGGAATTGTATAAATTGGCCAGACAGAGAGATTGAGCTGGGAAGGATGTACAGGAAGTTAACGTGATATAGGATGCTGATGGAAATGTGTCAATAAGTGAGTTAGAAGTGCTGAGAAGGTGGAGGGAATACTTTGAGGAGCTCACTTTGGTCCTCCCCTGTGAAATAAGTCATAGTAAGGGGTAAGGTTGGGCGTTCTAGAGTTGACCAGTTGTGTATACAAAGATGAGTACCAGTTAACTCTTGCACTAATGAGTTGGACAGAAAATAAAAAGAGTGAAACTGAGCAGCATGGTGAGTGTTGCATTCTCTTCTAAAGGGAGGAAGTATACATTAAGTGAGTTCAGAAGAGCAATGTCCAGTGAAATAGCAATAGAAGAGAGTGATGCAACTTTGTGGCAAAGAGAGAGGCTCCAGTGAACCAGTGTGGGGAGAGCAGTTGATAAATTAAAGTTTTTTTTTATTCCATCCGTCCATATCCATATCTATTTTCAGTACATATATTAACTAAGATTACCAAAGTAATCTCAGGAAGAATAGATGTAGAAGTCCAAACAGATAGATGAATAAACAGACAGAATGTGTGATAGATGTCTTTTTCAATGAGTGATACTAAACAACAACATTTCTTGCAATAAGCTGAGAGAGATAGTTGCTCTACAGTTTTATAAGGGATATTAGCTCCATCTCTCAACTAAAAAGAATAAGAAATAAAAGTAACCAGGTGTAGTCCTAAACACAATTGCTGTTAAACTCAAGGTGAAAGTTAATGACAAACATGTACTTTTATCATGCATCACTCCATAAATGATGGAGTAGTTCTTGAGGACATAAGAGAAAGATAGAGATGTTGGGAGATGGAAAGAGGCTTTGTGACAGTCAGCGGTAGAATTAGAGACAGAGAGGCAGAAAGTTTGATAACTAGAGAAAACCAATGGAAATATAAATAGTTTTGAAATAATCACAAAGAGACAGAACTAATTAAATATATAAGAGGAACAGAGAGCTAGGTAGAGAAGAATCAGACCGAATGACAGAGACTGACAGCCAGGAACCATGATAATCTGATAAAAGGACTGAGGGTTGATATATCTTTAGACACACAAAGAGAACAATAAATAACAGGTAGTCACAAACGGATAGAGATAAACCATAAAACAAACTAACACTCACCTGTGGCAACCTCTCTGAAGAGCATGGAAGGTCCATACTTGATGATGGGTGAGTGTGTCAACTTGTTATCATCTTTGGTAAGGTTTTTAATGATGGAGTGGTTCTTTAGGATGTATTTGTCGTCTTGGCGTTGGAGGAGGACTATGGCATCTTCAAGGAGCAGCGCCAAGAGGTCTATGTTCTTCTGTCCTTTGGCCAGGCGCCAGGTTAGATTACCGGCGTAGATGAGGCGGTGTTTGGTGAGGTCCAGGTTCTGTGATGGATGCTTCATGTTAATTTTGGGTTGTGTAGTTAATAAAGATATATATAGTTATTGATAAGTAGATACAGAAAGAGGCTTAAATATACAGATTAGGTAGTGTTTGGAGAGATCTAGGTTCTGTAACAGATATACTCTATGACATTTATTTAGGATTGTGTAGTACAGTAATGCAGATAGTTACATACGTAGATCAAGAGAGAGGCTTTTACCCAGTTCACACTGGTCTGTTTTCATGGATTCTGTCTCCGTTCGGCAAATCAAAGTGACATCATTAGTAATGACATACTGAATGGATTCCGTCACTACCATGAATTTGTCCAAAGTTAGCTTAATTTTATCTCTTCTATTTATGGAACCTATTCCAATTCCAGTCCACCTCCTTGAGCTATACAACCCACTTCCCACTTGTTATATCTACCGGTATGGTACAAGTGCTGCTTACCACTTATATACAGCACTGCAGTAGACAAAATTATGGAAGTAGATAGATACATAAATGGACCAACAAAGGTAATTTATTTTGCTTCCTTCCTTTCTATCCCCTTCTCATACCTTTTATAATTTTATCTATCTATCTTCCTTCCATGCTACTTTTTCTTTCTTTAACTCACTATTTATTTTTCTTTTTTATCTCTATACAGTATTCCTTTCTCTTTTACATTCATTCTCTCTCTCCTTAGTTCTCTCCCTTACCCCGTTCAACTATTCTGTGCCCCAGTCTTACCCCTTTCAAGTCCTCTGTGCCTCCGTCCTTGCGTTTGGCTAGAGAACTCTGGTCCAGCTTTCTCTGTATCTCTCTCAGTCTCTCGGTGTTCTCTGCCTCCCGAACAGCTGTGTTGACGAATGCCAGGATTTCCCGGGCTCGTTCCAGGGCACGTGAGATCCGTTCGCACTCCTCCTGTCTGGTATTGGGGTCTGTGTAGGAGAGCAGCGATTCCAGCAGAAGCGGGTACTGTGAAGAAGAGAAATGGGTTGCAGTGATAGTGGTACAGTAGTTGTTATCCTAAAAATGACTTATTAATGTTATTACTGCCTCTACTACAATGATAAAAAAATATATAAAAATAATACTACATTGTAGAAGTACCGTATATGCCGGTGTACAAGACGACCCCTAAACTTCTGGTGAAATTCTCAGTTGCAGTAAATGTTCGGTGTATAAGACGAGTACGAAATCTGAACCTAACCCCAACCCAGTCAACTGTGCAGTGGAAGCAGCACATATGGTCAATAAGTGTTTATGTACATGAAATGGAAAAGTTTTTATATTTTTGTGTCTGCATTTATTGCATCGTAAGGGAGCTTCCCTCAAGTGATGGTTTGGTCGGTAAATGTTTACTTTTCAACGGTACACAGAGAGTTGGTAAGTATTTTTGTGTATTCATCTACAGTATTGTTATAGTGTTATGATACGTGTACAGATGCTACGGTACATCCATTGTAGGGTGGAAACAAGGGTCAGGTAAGGTGGAGGGACTACACAGTGGAAGGTCCATCCCTTGGGTGAGACACAGTAACTTGGTGTCATTTGGCTGTTTTTAATTTTTACAGAAAGAATGTGTACATACGTGTGTGTGCTAACAAGAAAAAAATTAGATTGGAAATGGGAATATACTGGTATATAAAAAGAAAGGTAGAGAAAAAAGGGATGAACAAATTATGGGAGAGATGAGGTGCAGCGAGATGTGATGGACACACACACACAATAAGCGCCGTGAATGTGTTGACATACGAAGACATTATTTATTTTATTTACCGGTAACTTAAGGAGGAATATTCAAGAAAGTAGCCGATATGTACCATAAATTAAATAAGAAAGAAAACAAAGAGAGAGTGGGAAGGATGCATACACGAAGACTTACCCAACAACTCTCTGTGCACCGTTGAAAAGTAAACATTTACCAACCAAACCAATAACCATCACTTGACGGAAGCTCCCAACCATCATGTATCAATGAAACATGTATACATGTCTATCTATCTATCTATAGCTCTGACGCCTCGTTCCCTCCGGGAACTCCCCCGAAGGGGGTGGCCACGGCAGAAAAGTCTCCAGTCCTCCCTGTTCTCACACTCCCTCCTTACTTGTTCAATCCCTCCCCTCCCCCTCATGTTTCTCTCCTTTACATACTCTTCCACTCTGTTCTGCCATCTTACTGGTGGTCTGCCTCTCACACCACGTCCCACAACTTCACTTACATACACCTTCTTTACAAACTCCTCACCTTGCATTCTCTCCACATGTCCAAACCACCTCAAAGTATTACGTTTCACTCTCTCAACCACTCCACACTCAATACCAATTGCCTTCTCACTCATACCACATCTCCTATACACACTCTCATTACTTTCTCCATCCCACCTTGTCAGTCCACATGCACCTCTCAGATAACTCATTTCCACAGCACCTATTCTTGACTGATGAGCCCTACTCCATGTCCATGTCTCCGACGCATACGTCAGTGTTGGCAAGATTATACTATTTCGCAGTCCCCTTTTCACTTCCATACTCACACTTCTACCTTTCATTATCCTCCCCAGTGATCCTATGACCTGTCTACCCTTCACTGCTCTCTCCCTAATTTCTCCTTCCATACTTCCATGTTTACACATAACTGTCCCCAGGTACTTAAACTCCTTCACTTCCTCCATCCTCTCACCCCTTAGGGTTATCTCACACTTCGTCCCAGTTGGTACTTCCACTCTGTAAGGTGTAGCAAAGTCAATCACTTCCGTTTCTGCTCTCTCAAACACCATCACTTTACTTTTACCCACATTCACCTTCAGTTTCCTTCGCTTACATACAGACTGAAATTTGTCCACCACACTCTGCAACTCCCTTTCACTCTCAGCCATCAGCACAGTGTCATCTGCAAACAAACTTGCCGCCAAGGACCAATTTACTTCATTCAGCTTCAACTTCACCCCCAGACCATTCACTTTGGCTTTCATCTCTCTCATACACCCATCCATATATATATTGAACAACCATGGTAACATAACACATCCCTGCCTCAGCCCTACACTAATATTAAAACTCTCACTCAGATCACCCTCCACCCGCACACATGCTTTTGCATCTGTATAAAAAGCCTCAATACCTTTCAGTAGAGATCCCCCAACACCATATATTCTCAACACCTCTGACATAGCTCTCCTATCAACCCTATCGTATGCCTTCTCCAAGTCCATGAAGGCAGCATACAACTTCTTACCCTTCCCTATATATTTCTCCACTATCGATTTTAGCGCAAATATCTGGTCCACACATCCTCTACCCTTTCTGAACCCTCCCTGTTCCTCACCAACTTTATTCCCTGTCACTTCCATCAGTCTCTCAGTTAGAACCTTCCCATACACCTTCCCCGGTACACTAAGAAGGCTTATTCCCCTATAACTACCACACTCCTCCTTACTCCCCTTCCCCTTATACAATGGCACAATTATGGCCCTCCTCCAATCCTCTGGTACCTCTCCCTGCCTCCATGCCAATGTACATATAAGCAACATCCACTCCACCACTACCTCCCCCCCATACTTTAACATTTCAGCCGTTATCCCATCTACCCCCGGTGCCTTTCCCATCTTCAACTTGCCTATTGCTTTCCTAATCTCTTCCCTTCCTAATTCTCCCTGAGCATCCTGTCGTCTACAACCTGCCTCCATCCCCATGCATGTCACCACTGCCTCCCCTCCTGTCCCCTCATTCATCAAACGATCAAAATGCCTCTTCCACACTTCTTTCACTTCCTCACTTCTACTCACAGCAACTCCATCCTCTCTCTTCACTCTCACACTACCAGATTTTCCTTCTCCTCTTTCTCTTTTAACCTCCTTCCAAAATAGTTTCTTGTTCTCTTTAAACTTTTCATTCAGTTTCCTTCCAAACTCCTCATCCACTCTCCTTTTACTCTCACTCACTATCCTTTTCACTTGTCTCTTACATACATTATATTCTCTCTTCCATCTCTCTCTCACTTCTTCCGACACATTCCTCTGTAAAGTTCTCTTGTATGCCTTCTTTTTCTTCTCTATGTATATACAGTACTGTAATTGTAAAGGTAATGCCAAAAATATATTGAAGTGCAAGCATCTAATACACAGAATTTAATAGATATAAAACATTTAGTGAAGTTGAGTTACTGGTAAACTATTTACTTAAATCTCGTCACCTAATGCAGACTGATTCACCTCACCAATTAAAGAGCCAAATTTTATATGGCTTCAATAGTCGTCTTGTATGCCGGCATATATGGTAGTTGTAAGTAACACAGTAAATGGTTAAGGTAATAGTAGTAGTAACGGTAATAATATTGCCGAGGAAAATCCAGGATCGAACCAAAATTCAACAAAATCCTAACTGGAACAATTGTAATATTGATAGTAGTAGTAGTAGTAGTAGTGCAGTATTGGTAATAATTAATATAGGAAATTCTCATTTTACACTGGTATTATATACAGTATGTAAAAAAAAGTGTGTGTAATGAATGTATGTACTGTAAACACTTCTTGTACACTACATTACATATCCATAATACCAGTGTATAGTATTATGCAATGAAGGTTTTCTGTACATATATTCATTAAACAAATTATATTTTACATACATGATCCCAGTGTAAAATATGAGTTTACTGTATCATATACAGAAGTAATAATTTTAGAACTATATTATTTTGATTATCATTATTACAAAATATACAGTAATACAGTATTTGAGGAAAGTGTGTATGTGTGACAAAACATCTTTCAATTGAAGGAAGAAATACTCAAATAAATAGATAAATGAAGAGATCAATGCAAAGACAGACACATCACTGGATAAAGAAATAAGTAAAGAGAGTGTCTCACCTTTGAAAGCCTCTGGAACCCCGCAGGAAGCATATCTTTCAATTGCAATCGTCGGCAAGCTAGGTTATTCTCCTGTTCTTGCAAAAAATTCGCAAGACGGTTATCTCGCTTTTGGCGTGTCTTGAGTCCCTCTAGCGCCAAGAACTGTGTGCGCATGTATTCAGCAGCTTGTTGTTGGAACCTCTCACCCGCCTCTCCGTCAAACTGAAATATACAAGAATTATTTAAGTTTATTTCAAGAATATATATTGCTTTAAATGAAGAAAAAACAGCCATGTTAGGTTGCAAACCACACCACACACAAGCCTCTCACCTCTAACTTCACTGCAATAATTAACAACAGCTGATTGGTGTAAAGAACTGTCAGAATACATGCTCTTATATAAAAAAATAAATTAGACTGCCTAAAACTTCTTATTCAAGTTCGTTTGTACTGCCAGAATATACAATTTTAATGTACAGTACAAACTTATCATACTTGTCTCCAAATGCAGTGACCTGTGCAGTACTGGGGATGTGAAGAATAAAGTTTATGGAACAAATTATAATTGCATGATAGATCACAGGTGTATGCTAGTGTCCTACAACTTGTATATGATAGATATGTAGATATAGTATATACATGGACTTGGAAGATAAATGGTGCTTTACAAATACAGTGTACAGTACAGTACAGGAATGATTGAGAACAAATTAATGATGAAATATAGATAGATTAAAAGATAAATAAAAATATATGGTTACATCCAAAATTATATTGTTTAATAAATGTCCTTAATATTTCATATGGATGAAGAGAATAATTATATTAAAAATTAATGAAATTATCTAAGGTATTGTAAAAAAAAAATGTGTTAAAAATATTGGAACGATTTTACAGATAGATAATGTTTTAAAAATAAAATTACTGAAAGTGGTTATTTTATGTAAGTACTGTAATTTAATGATTATTAGAATACTAAATATTAATTTGAATAATAAAATAAAAATCATGTTAGTTTTGTCTGTCTGTCTGTATACCTCCATCTTTCTTTCTCTCCCAGTCTGTCTGTCTGTCTTTCCATCGATTCCCTCCTCTTTTATCTTTATCTCTCTCTCTCTCTATCCTCACTCATTTTTCTCTAAAGTGAGCCAGCCACACCCTTCCCTTTCTCCCTTTTTTTCTCTCTATTTTCCTAACCTTTCTCACACTTTCTTGTTGTCTCCCTATCTCTATCTATTTATCATCCATTTATCTAATTTTACTGTACTGCTCTCTCTGTTTATTTCATTTCTATCAGTCTATCTATCTATTAATCTTATTTTCTCTCTTCTACTTCTAATGATATTAATCTCTGTATATACAGTATATAGTATATGTCACAGAGGTGAAGTTAGTAAATTACATAGACTAAAAAGTAAATAGACTGATGAAATGATACCAAGACAATTTTATTAGATGAGTTGAGACAAATGAATAGACACAGAAATACAGTAAATATAGACAGATAAATACATAGCAGATACAGTAAAGTAGACACAGAGATAGATCAAGACAGGGAACACACTCACTCATGCACGCACGCACGCGAACACACGCACACATCAAAGCACTTAAAATTAAACTGCAAAAATACTAACTGATAACCATCTTCAATAAGGTTCCCCATTAGGGGTATTTGTGTAGGTATATTTTTATGTATAAATATCATATTTACATACATGATGACTCGCACACACATACTGTACTGTACACTTTCCATATGTATTTATGGAAACTAACTCAGCAACATACAGTACAGGTACTATTTTTTTTCACTTCTATATGGCTAGGTTGGGAACTATGGTGAAACATTTTCTGTAGCATTAGACATATCAACAGCTTTTGGTAATTCTGGTACAAAGCTATAATTTACAAACTGTCCTAATTCCATTTCAATCCCTACTTCTGTGCCTTTATCTATTATTTCCTTCCTGGGCCGTCTATAGCTGCTGTTGTAGATGGTCACCATTCTTCCCCAAAGACTATTAACAATGGTGTTCCTCAGGGTTGTGTCCTACCACCAACTCTCCTTTCGTTATTAAACTTCTTTGGTATACTTCTTCACTTATTCATTGTATACCAATTATTCCATTCTACACTACTCCATCACATACATATGACAACTGCCCATCACCACAGCTTTGTTTTACATCACATTAAGTAATCACATTTACATCACTTATCTTTAATTGGGACAGAGAAAAACTTGTGGTTTTCAATGCTTCCAAAACACAGTTCCTTCATCTTTCAATACATGCTTATCGTCTATATGAATATCTCGGTGTTACAGTATTTTCTCTCCAAGAGATCATAATATTATTATTATCTCTCTAGCAAAACTACTTCAAAGAAGTTGGGTGTGGTGCACAGATTCTGAGACTATTTCCCCCCATACAGTTATTGTCTCTGTACAGAAGACAGGGGTCTAATCCAACCCTGTATGGAGTACTGTATGGTTCTCATGAGTATAGTGGCTCAACACTCCTGGACAAGGTGGAATTAAAGGCCTTCCGTCTCATCAACTCTCATCCTCTTTTCTGATGCACTACAACCTCTCTCACATCACCATAATATTGCATCACTCTCTCTTTTATTGCTATTGCATTTAACATTGCTCTTCTGACCTCTCTGAATACAAGCTTCCTCCCCTCAAGGGAACATTAATTTTTTCACCCCAAATTTAAAATATTATATCAATGAATATTTACTCTGGAAATTACTCACCAAATATCAATGAATAAATCAAACATGAAACTAATTTGCAACTCTCCCTACCTTCCTTTTTTGCTTAAAAAAACATTAATATAGAAAGAAATATAGTGTATACACACACACATCCATCATAGTTGATTACAATATCATGAATACTCACCATATCAATGAGTTAATTATCCATGCAATTAACTTTAACTCTCCCTACCTTCCATTCTTACTTAAATGCACATTAATACTGGAAATAGTATACACACACACACAAACATCCCGGACAATTATAACAACACAAATACTCACCATATCAATGAGTAAATCCCCCACACGACTCACTGGCACTTCTTCCTTCCTCCTCTTCTTCATTGCCTGGTTAAACTGTGTGTGAATGTCCAGCATCTCGTCCAGGTTGGGAAAGAGCAGGTCTATTACGTCTCTCGGTAAGATCTCGGCCTGTGCCATTGGATCTTGGAACAGGTGCTTGAGAACTTTGAGAACTCGTACATGCGTTCTCTCAGTGTGGAACAGTTCTGCAGAGAGTTGTACAAGGTTAGACACACACAGTTTGATGATATGTACAGCACATGCTTATGGACGAAATTGAGCTTAAATGTACATGAATTGAAATGAATTGGATACTGTCAAAAGGAATATATGCCTGTATATAAAGTGTGTTATGTGTGTATGTGATAAGTGACAGAACAGCACACATCATAGACTGATGGATAGATCACCAGAGCTATTTAGAAGACTTACATATAAATCTAATCTCAGTCTACTCTTTCCTCTCTCTTCTGTACAGTATCAGTACTCTTGAATAAAACCATAGTAAGAGAAATAATCTTCCGTATCTACAACCATTTTTTCTACTTTTCAAAAGTTGCTTCCCATTGCTTTCCATGGGTCTAAACCTTCACAAAATCGAACATTTCTGTTTCTTTTCCCTCTCTGACAATTATTCTGGTTTGCATTCTTTTTCTGAAAACTGACTGGATGCTTCCATTCTATGCCTCGCTTATATGCAGCACTCTTCCTACTTTTACAGTACAGTACATTACTGTAGTTACCTTTTTTATATTTTTTAACTTTCAGTTTATATATTTAAAGAACAAACATTTTCTACTTTTACGTACATTTTTCAAAAAAATTCCGTACTTCTCTCTGAATTCTCAAAATATCATCCCTTTTTGTGTTCTTTTCGGTTGTTCTTGTTACTACTACTTTTCAAATTTGTTAATGTTTTTTTTTTCTTTCCCATGTGTGAATGCACAGTCTATACATGTGTGTGTGTGCTTGGGGAACAGTTTTGTTGAAAGTTGCAAAAAACTGGGTGCACATGGTTTACAGATATGTACAATAGTAGATTCACAAATAAGCTAAAACAAACAAACTGAAAGACATAGATATTGAGAAGAAAAACAAAGAGAGAGAGGAGATAAAGAGAGGGACTAAGTATATGATTAGATGTTGCCAAGAGAAACTATTGTTTTTAATTCTGTCATGTGTGTGATAGAAATAGAAATAGAAATTCCATACACACAAAGATGGGTGCAAGTGTGTCAAAAGATGTAACCATTCTGTTTCCTCAAAGCAAGTGTGATTGCAATTTAGTGTCTATACATATCATTACTATGATCTTACTGTAATTTTATCTTGTCCCTTTCCATCTCTAGCAAACTTTTTCTCTTGTTCACTTACCATTTATTGTATCCTGTCTCTTTCTCTCCCTTGATGATAATTTCTGAATCTCTTCTTCACTCAAAAATTTCTCTAGTTTGGGGAGATCCACCTCAGCTTCTATATCTGAGTCCCCGTCTAAAAGCGGTGCTGGGTAGGGGGTAGAGAGGGATGTAGGGGTGGAGAGGAATGAAGAGGAGGAGGGATGAGGGAGAGAGGAGGAGGAGGGTAGGTGGCTTGTCGAGACGTGTTCTAGAGAGGGGCTTGGGCTCTCCTGGCTGTGGGGTATAGAATAGAAATGTATTAGTACAGTACAGTATATACAGTAACTCCAAAGCCTCTCAAAATCATTCCAATACTTTCTTTCACCTCTTTTGTATTATCCATTTTTCCCACATGCCCATACCATCTCATAACACTTTCCTCTATTCTTTGATCAAGCACTTTACTGTACAGTGATTTGTTCACACCAAGCCATTTACAGATATCAGCATTTCTCACCCTGTCACTTCTTCGGACTCTACACACACTTCTCACAACATCCATCTCTATTATTCTTTCTTTTAATTTCTTACATATTCACAACAGTATGATGATGTGGGTATTAACACTACTTCATGCAATCCTTTTACAGTCACTGCACTTAGCCATGTAGTTCTAACAAAAGTGTTTCTATCACATTCCCTTCGGTTACTCTATTTTCCACATATTCCTCTCTTATCAAGGTACTTTAACTCTTCAGCCACCTCGAGATACATATAAATATACAGAGAAACTTCATGGATAGATAAACTGATAGATATACCCGTAGAAATATAAAATACAGAGCGAAGGCAGCTCAATATACAGTACAGTATCACTAAATCCCTCAAAAACTGCAAAAAGTGTTCTTATTGTTTCCTGTACTGTACTATTAAATGTGGAGAACAACGAATCAAAATAATAATAAAGATGGCTGCCGATAGAAAAACGTAAAAATCTGACTGATAAATCATATGGCAAGTTTCTTTTACTTGATGTTGTTGTTTTAATGAATGGTCCTGTCATAATGGAATAATGAAATGAAAAGTGTATTTGTAGTATCATGATGCATTATAATGAAAATTATAATATTTCCTATACTCTGTTGTGTCAAAATAATAATAATAATAATATGGCAGAATGGCACCATCCATGTCCTCTGTTACCCTACTTAGGGATGTAGGAGCCTGAGATTGAGACAGGGATGGGAGGCCAACCCTTTCCCAGTGGTGGCATAACATGATAAATCTTCCAGGGTACTAAACAGAGAGTTAACCTCAGGCAAAATACAATGCTAAAATTAATTAATCAACAATCTTAATATTAACAAAAATAAAAATTCTATTAGCTTTTAAGTTATAAAGTTGAACTGCCAATGGTTGTCTTTAATGAATTTTAAACATTAATACTACAGTACTACTACTACACTATACTTTTATTACTATACCTTGGTGTAAGACTGGAATTTGAGGATGAACCAGAATGACCCACATGTAGACCAGACTCTGTATCTACATCGCTGTGGAAGAAACATGTAGATTAGTAGATGGATAAATAATTACATAATAATTTAAAAACATTAAATGTACCC
>JAWZYT010007362.1:10000-31169 GCA_034508575.1 Petrolisthes manimaculis | reverse complement strand
TTGATGATGATTCTAAGTTATATAATGAACTTAGTGATCTAATAGGGGAGAAGATTACCATTATACTAGGTGACTTCAACTGCCATGTTAACTGGGTAGATAAAACGGGAGATGCAGAATCAAGAAGGCTCATTGACTTTGCTGATGAAGCTTTCTTGACTCAGTGGGTGACTGAGCCCACAAGGGGAACCAATATATTAGATCTTGTGTTCACCTCCGAAGATGACCTTGTCTCCAGCTTGACTGTAGATGAGCCATTGGGAGGAAGTGACCATAATATGATTAGGTTCTCACTGCAAGTACCCAAGTCTAAAGTTAAAATTCAGAAACAGAGTAAACCCGACCTCAGTAGGGCAGATTTCTGTAATCTGAGAAAGGGAGTTAGTGCAATGCATTTGGAAATGGGCCAAGGGGTGAATGAGTCTTGGTGCTTATTCCGAGACTGCTTTATGGCACAACAATCAATGTTCGTGCCCTCTAAGCCAGTTGGATCCCCAATGTCCCAACCCAAATGGTTCACACGAGAAATAGCAGCTACAATAAGGAAAAGAAAGGTAGCCTACCGCCAGTTCAAAAGAACTGGTAATTTAGAGATACAAAGTGAATATTACCACCTACGTAGGAAGGTGAAATCACTTATAGACAGAGCCAAGCGTAACGAGGAACTCCGGATTGCAGCCTTGTGTAAGGAGAATCCCAAGGAGTTTTTTGGTTATGTAAATAGCAGAAAACCAATTAGAAACAAGATAGGCCCATTGCATGATGGGAACGGTGTCTTGCAAAACTCTGATGAAGAGATGGCAGACATTTTAAATTCCCATTTCTCATCAGTGTTCACCCGAGAAGATGGGGGTAACATCCCTGAGCCAGGCACTACTCATGAGGGTGTTACCATAGAAAGAGTCCAATGTAGTGAAGCAAAAGTTAGAGACAGAATAGGTAAATTAAGTGTCAACAAATCTCCCGGTCCTGATGAATTTCTTCCTAGGGTCTTGCGAGAGGTATGTGACCAGGTAACCCCTTACCTGGCTGCTATCTTCAATATATCACTTGAAACAGGAGAGGTCCCATCTGACTGGAAGGAAGCAAATGTGACTCCCATATTTAAAAAGGGAGATCGCCATCTTCCTGGAAACTACCGTCCAATCAGCCTTACATCTGTAGTAGGAAAGGTATTGGAGGGTATAGTTGCAGATAGAATAGTAGATCATCTTGAATCATATAATTTATTGTATGATTCACAGCATGGCTTTAGGCGTCGGCGTTCATGTTTGACCAATTTGATTGAATTTTTCCATGGTATGCTTTCTGAGTATGACCAATGCCGGGCAATAGACATCCTTTATCTGGACTTTCAGAAAGCCTTTGATAAAGTACCTCATCAGAGGTTGATGGCAAAAACCCGTGCACTGGGAATAAGGGGCATGCTTGCTAAATGGATTGAGAATTGGCTAACTGACCGGCGCCAAAGAGTAGTAATCAATGGGGAAGCCTCAAGTTGGGCAACAGTCACAAGTGGGGTTCCTCAAGGTTCAGTTCTAGGTCCACTACTCTTTATAATCTACATTAATGATATAGATGTGGGCATTGTCAGTCGAATTGCAAAATTTGCTGATGACACCAAGTTAGGGTGTAATGCTTCATCATTTGAAAAGGTAGAACAATTACATAAAGACCTAGAGAAAGTAGGAAAGTGGTCTGAACGATGGCAGATGCCATTCAATTTGGACAAGTGTAAAGTGATGCACATAGGCCCAGCCAACCAGAGAGCCAGTTACTCTCTGTTGGGAAGTGAAATTAGTAGTACTGACTTGGAGAAAGACTTAGGTGTACTGATCAGCAGTGACCTCAAATTCTCCAAGCAGTGCCTCGCAGTAGAGAAGAAAGCCCAGAGGCTTCTTGGTTATATAAAGAGGCAATTTAGATTTAGAAATAAAGAGATAGTCCTCACTCTGTACAATTCTTTGGTTCGGCCACATCTGGAATATGCTGTGCAGTTCTGGTCGCCGACTCTCAAGAAAGACATTGCGAGGCTTGAGAGAGTCCAGGCTAGGGCCACCAAACTGATCCCATCAATTAGACACATGGGCTACCAGAGAAGGCTGCAGGCACTAGGTCTCTTCTCATTAGAGACCAGACGCTTGAGAGGTCAACTAATTGAAGTTTTCAAAATCCTTCGTGGATATGAAAACATTGATTATCAGTGCCTGTTTAGCTTAAACACTAATGCAACTAGAAACCATGGATGGAAACTAGACTTGAAACGCTTCCGCCATAATACGTTAGGTAATTTCTTCACATATAAAATCTGCAATGTCTGGAATCAGCTACCAGCAGAGGTAGTTGATAGTTCATCGATAGAACAGTTCAAGAAACAGTTAGACAAAGTTCTGCCAAGCGTGGTAGAGTTATAGGGATTGTTTCCTCCTTTCCTGTACAAAAATTTCCTAGTCCGGCCTTTTTTCCCCCGGGTTAGGTACATTTCCATTTCCATACCCGCAATGCGGGTGGGAGAGGTGGGTGGGGAGAGCCTTCTCTTTACTATACTTTATCTCTCACTATTAGTTAGCAACTACTACTACACCTACGGTACCTCCTTGGTATGGGTCGTAAGACCTTTTGAGGTGCTACTTGTCCTTGTAACTCCTTGTAACTCTCTCTCTCTCTCTCTCTCTCTCTCTCTCTCTCTCTCTCTCTCTCTCTCTCTACTGGGGGCACTTTTCGATTAGTTCTCCGGTCCTTAATTCCTTCCTTCTGAAACTTTGGTATTTGAAAGTATACAGAAAACTACATTACTTCTTCTCATAATGACTCCTATAAACCACTACCAATATGGACCAATAGAAATATAATCATTATGCAGGAATCTTTGTCATATTTTTATTTTTATTTTATTATTATTATTATTATTATTATTATTATTATTATTATTATTATTATTATTATTATTTTTATCATTATTATTATTATATGCATGAATCTTGTGCATTATTATTATTATTATTATTATTATTATTATTATTATTATTATTATTATTATTATTATTATTATTATTATTATATGCATGAATCTAGATGCATTATTATGATTATTCTGTAAATATCACTTTTATTACAATGGGTATTATTTTATTATGTACGTATCAATTAGTTGTTGATAAAAAATAATACTAAGCACCTTTTCCCCTCTTCTAGCTAATCTCTCTCTCTCTCTCTCTCTCACTCTCTCTCTCTCTCTCTCTCTCTCTCTCTCTCTCTCTCTCTCTCTCTCTCTCTCTCGTGTTGGATTACTTTTGCTCTCCCTTCTTCCTCGTTCGTCACTAAAGCATTTCTCTTTCCTTTTTTCCATTCTCTCTCTCTCTCTCTCTCTCTCTCTCTCTCTCTCTCTCTCTCTCTCGTCTCTCTCTCTCTCTCTCTCTCTCTCTCTCTCTCTCTCTCTTTCTCTTTCAGTATCTCCTGTCTCAATTATCTCCCTTCCATTTTTCTCTTCTACAATCTTCTCTTTCATTTCTCTCACTTCACTCTTGCTCTCTTCTTCCCTTCTCACGTCTTTTTTTAAATCTCCCTTGTTCTCTATTTCACATATTTATCTCCAATCCTTCTCACCCTTACTCCTCCCCCTCCCCCTCCTCCTCCTCCTCCTCCTCCTCCTCGTTCAATAATCTCTCTTCCCCCTCTCTCCTCAACTTCTCTCCCTCACTGGATTCCTCACTTCTTTTTCTACAACTGCTCTCTCTCTCTCTCTCTCTCTCTCTCTCTCTCTCTCTCTCTCTCTCTCTCTCTCTCTCTCTCTCTCTCTCTCTCTCTCTCTCTCTCTCTCTCTCTCTCTCTCTCTCTCTCTCTCTCTCTCTCTCTCTCTCTCTCTCTCTCTCTCTCTCTCCCACAGTGGTTTGTTTTGGTTTGCAAGCACCCTGACGAAAGAAGCTGAAGTTTATAAATAATTATCTCCCGAGTGAAATATTGAATGAATTTGACGACTCCACTATGAAACTACCCGACAGATTTTGTGGATATGGATATACTGAGTTGGTTGGATATATAAAAAAAAGCCAATCTGAAATCGACTCTCTGCCTCTCTCTCTTTTTTTTCTCTCATTTTCTTCCCTTGCTCTCTCTCTCTCTCTTCATCACTTCTCTTTTCTTTCTTTTTCGTTTCTCTCTCTTTTTCTCCTCCACTTTTCTGCTCTGTTATTCTCCCTTGAGTCGTGTTCTCATTTTCACCACCCACTCTTCACACTTCTTCCTCCTCCTCCTCCTCTTCCTCTTCTTCCTCCTCCTCCTCCCTCCTCCTCCTCCTCCTCATGTCATTCTCCCTCCTCTCACCACTTCATCATTACTTTCAATCCATTTTCCCTCTCTCTCCCTCCCTCCATTTCCCTCCCTCTCCTCCCTCTCCCTCTCCCTCTTCCCTCTCCCCCTCTCACTCACCTCAGTTTCCTCTTTATCAACTCTCCTCTTTTATCTCTCACTCGCTAATCTTATCACGCATTTTACTTTCGTCCCTCTTTTTATTTATTCACACACACACACACACACACACACACACACACACACACACACACACACACACACACACACACACACACACACACACACACACACACACACACACACACACACACACTCACTCACTCACTCACTCACTAAAACCTAATCTCTTTTCACAATAATCTTCTCCTCACTTCAACTTACTCCTTCACTTAATCATTTTTTTCCAGGGCTTCTCTTTTTCTTCATCCCCACATTAGTCCTTCCCACTTTCCCTGCTCGTGCTCTTGTCAATCTACTTATTTTAAAGTCGAGATACTTAATTGTTGGTTAATTAATTAGAAAAAGGTCTGTGATTCCTCCAAACTATGCCACGAAACAACACCCGATCCCTTATTAGTATACCATTGAAGACTATCTGTTTTCTGGTTATAGTCAGGAGGAATCAGCAGGAATCAGTAGGAATGAGGAGGAATCAGTAGGAATCAGTAACCTTTCCAATCTACCAACGAGAGAACCCGAGTCCCCTTAACTTTTTACACCCAATCTGATAAAAGCAAAGCCTGGGTAAATGTAAATGATTAAGCTTTCACCACCAGAGATATCAGAGAGTATATATATAATCCAGCTACGAGGAGGATGATAAGTTTAACCAATTTAATGTACAAAGGGAAAAAGATTTACTAGAAGGGTCTGACTGGAATACCTCAGTGACTCTCTCTGTGCCAGGGAAAGTAATAAAAGTACAGTATATAGTTTTCTCTGTCTGTATATATTATGCGAGTCATTATTGTGTGAGTCAGTATTGTGTGAATCTATATTATGTTAGTCTTTATGATGTGAGTCAGTATTGTGTGAGTCAGTATTTATGTAAGTCTATTATTATGTGAGTCAATATTCTGAATCTGAATAATATGTGAGTCGAGAGACTATACGAGTCTAAATATTATGTGGGTGTAAAGGTTTAGTTTTTCCATTAGTTTTTTTTTTTTTTTTTTTTTTTTTTTTTTTCCTCTACTGTACACACAATAGTATAAAAAATATATTTCTGATGGATACTGCACAATTTATACATGCACAGCCACAATCAAATAACCAACGACAATTTCCTTCCAACATAGTAAAATCTTGGTAATAAAAAAAAACACGTGTATGATTTTGCAGCACCTCATAATAATGATAACAATTGAGGGAGGTTGAGTTGACGTAAGGTGTTGTTGTATGATTATATTTTTTTGATATGATAGTGATTTATTTTTTTTTTGTTGCACGATGGAAGGAAAGTGTTGATGGTCATTTGATTGTGGCTGTACAGTCTGCCTCAGAATTTCGTACACATAGCGTTGATTCCTCCTGACTATACCACGAAACAAGCTCCTTCTATAATTATAGATGTGTGTGTGATTCGTGGTAATATTTGAAGGACTCGTATACCTCCAATTTTCTGACTACATCACCTGGTCCCTTGAGGGTGTTGGTGGGTAGTACAGTGTTGGTGGTAAATACGAAGCAACTGATTCCTCCAAACTATTCCAAGCAACAGACCACCATTACTTTAGTCAGTCTGGTCCTGTTTCCTGACATACTTTGGAGGAATCAAGGCGATTTAATGTACCAAATATACATAAATATATACTATCCCTTTAAGTACTCAATAATTATTATATAGGTTATGGCCTTTTGTTCCATAATTAACCTGAAATCGTTAAGGGATGGTATACGAAAATATTCCAGCAAATTAATTCCCGGCTATTAAGAAGTCTTTAAAGTTCCCAAGAAAAAGTTTTAAGAGATTCATAAAGTGAGTGGAGGAAGATAAGATCCTTGAATTTCCCGCCTTCGCAATTTCATCTTTTATTGGGTGTTTTGCCATTACGTGCAGCTGGAGTCTCGTTGCCTGTTCGTTTGTTCGTTCATTCGTTTCGTAAATAAAATGCGGCGTTCGTGTTATTGTAAAAGGATTGTAACGTAAAATGCAACTCCACGTTTATTAATTGTATGTATGTATTTATTTATGCTGTGAGTGGCCGATGTGTTTAATGGATGTATTGATACTGTGTTGAAAGTATTTGTTGTTAAGTCGATTTTATTGGCGTGTACCTTGGGTTGTCAAATGAATACACACACACACATACACACTCACTACAACTTAATACACACACACACACACACACACACACACACACACACACACACACACACAATCCAAGATCAGCATCCCTCATTCAACAAAAAATTCCACTCCTGTTTTGTGGGAGAATAAAAAAAAAAAAAAAAAAAAAATATATAAGATGTGTAAAGATTGAAATGTGTAAAGCTACTGAGGATCCTGAAGAGTGTATATATTGGGTGGTTGGTGGGGACCTTGTTGGAGGAAGAGGGTAAAAGTTATAATGAGGAGAGTTTGCAGGGAAAATGAGTGTTTCAGGGTATAGGGTAAGGTTGGGGTAGGGAGAGAGGAAGTGAAGGAAGGAGAGAGAGAGAGAAAAAGAGAGATAGAGAGAGAGAAAGTGAGGGAGAGAGAGAGAGAGTGAGAGAGAGAGGTAGTGGTGTATGATGCCACAATAGGTACAGGGTAAGGTTAGAGAGAGAGAGAGAGAGAGAGAGAGAGAGAGAGAGGTAATGATATTGGACATCACTTCATCTATTGGTCTTCCTCAGTCCATCTTCTTTTCCTCCTTCTGGTATATTAGATAAAGTGGATCTGATTCTAAGGCATCTCGATCGAATTAGCTCTTAAAATATATTCAGGGGGTCTATACATAAATAATCTGAACAACTTTACATGTTCACAAAATACAATATGTTCAGATAATATATTTTTTGTTAATCTATTTTCGTTGTTGTGTTTATTGCAGTCTAATATTATGAGAAGTAATTCCCTGTGTACTTTAAAAATGATTAAAGTTTCAATAGGAAGGATTCTATCTAATATTTTTGTGCTCGTATTATTGTTATAGTGAATTGGTAGCAAGTCGAAGTTTTTTTTTTTTTTTTTTTTTTTTTTTTAGTAAGTAAAAAATTCAGTTAATATTCATAAGATTGTGAGATTATTGAATTGTTGTCTGGGTTACTAAGGCAAATATATTATACTGTAGATCACAAAACAAACCTTCCCAGTTCTTATGTAGTTCTTGTGTATATTTATGACTGCTTAGTTTTGTGACCTTCGTGTTTAATTAAGGGAGAAGTGGAGTGTTGGTAAAAATCTGGAGCAACCTAATCCTCCAAACTATTCCAAGCAACAGAACACCATTATTATTATTTTTTTTTTATCATCTGGTCATGTTTGTTTCCTGGCATATTTTGGAGGAATCAAGGCACTCCAATGAGACTGTACCTGGGTAATAACTAACTCATCTCTCTGTTTCTCTTATCCCACAGGAGGTAAGACTGGCATGGACACCTACGGACATCACCAGTTAGTTGTAAGTGTTAATGTTTATACGTCCACTGTGCTACTGTTGTCTTGTATTGATTGTAGAGAACTTGAGGGGTGGATCTATGTCATTGTCTTGTCAATAATGTCGCCAGTTGTGTAAGTGTTAATCTATATATCTTCACAAATATACTGCAGTGTTGTATTAGCTATAAAGAACAGAGGAGGGAGAGTATCTTTATCCCTCCCTGTCTTGTATATTTTGACTCGTAAAACACAAAATATCCAACACACAAACTTGATACCATGTTAGAATTTAGAGACACGCTTGTTGCACCGATAACTTGTGTCTGTTTATGAATCCTGGGTGACTATATGCCGTGTACTGTGTGTGAGGTCAGAAATTTCAATCCACCAGTAGTGATCTATTGGGTTATTTCAATGCGTGTGTGTGTTGGTATACAGTGATCCTCCTGGAATATATCAATGCCTGTGTAGATAGTGATCGTCTTAGGGCACTTCACTGATTGTATTGGTAGTTGTCTTTATACTATAGTCTGTTCAAAACTTGTGTTCCGCTGGCCTCTTATGCTTAGATAGATAGATAGATAGACAGATAAGAGATAGATAGAAATAGAGACAGATAGAGATAGATAGAAAGATATAGATATAAAGATATAGATATATTGAGGGGATAGTAGAGTGTTGGTAAATCCCAGTAGAACAAATGATTCGTCTATACCATGCATGCAACTCTTTCAACCAAGAGGCCACCATTTTTGTTTTGTTTTGTTAATTTGGTCCTGTTTACTGGCATACTTTGGAGGAATCAATGCTTTCCTGTGTGCCAAAAGTATATTTTTCCCTTAATTAAATTATATGATAGTGAGTTCTTGTGTTATTATTGCGCGCGCGCGCGTGTGTGTGTGTGTGTAAAAATGTATATGTAGTTGTGTGTGTGTGTGTGCCAAAATGCAATGTAAGGACACACCTCTACCAGCCTTTTAGTGTGTGTATGTGTGTGTGTGTGTGTGTGTGTGTGTGTGTGTGTGGTAAGTACACACACCACTGCCAGCCTTAATTCCCTCGAAAGCCACAAACGTAAAGGAGAAAAACGGTCCACCAGAAGGCTGTATAGACCATTACACCCACACCTGGTGCTGCCTGCCCTGACACACACACACACACACACACACACACAAATACACACATACACACTTACAGCACACTACATATCCGCTTACCTACACATATACTTGTATACACATAAGCACATGATCACACAACAAAATTATATTGTCAGCTTTTGGAATAATAGACGTATTGCTCTTATCAAAATTACTGAAACATTTTAAAAGCATGTTCAAGTAGCAGTTTGCATATATGTAATTTGGGTGATATAAACTGGATTCATTTCAAAGGTTCATAATTTTCCAGGAAAGGTAGAAAACTGTTTGCCACAACTGCCTGCAGACTCGATACATTATAGTTTGCAGCCCCCTGTGTGTTTCATGGCTATCAGTCTGGACGCTCAGTTTTCTGTTGTTTGGTTGGAATATTTACTCGTTTTGTCAGGTATGTCAAAGTGCATCATGGTACATTGGAAACACAGACACATTTCATAAAATAAACACCATGTGAAGACAAGCTTTCATGGCTAACATTTTCCTGATGGTTTATTTATGTCATATTGACGAAGGAGGAAATAACTCTAACACATAGTTTGATTTTATACCTTTCAATCTGTCTATGTATCTGTGTGTGTGTGTGTCAATGTGCGTGTGCTTATGTAGATAAAATATGTCTGTATTTATGTATGTGCGTGTGTTCATGTGCACTTATGCGAGCGTATACTCATGTGTTCATGTGTGTATGTTTACTTATGCAAGTATGTGTTCGTGTGTGTGTGTGTACTTAGGCTAGCGTGTGCGTTTGTATAATGTAAACTCGTAATGTGTGTGTTTATGTACAGCCACAATCAAATAACCACCGACAGTTTCCTTCCATCGTAGTAAATATCTTTGAAATAAAGAACAACACGTGTATGATTGAGAGGGTTGAGTTGACGTAAGGTGTTGTTGTATGATTATATTTTGACATGATGCTAATTTACTTACACGATGGAAAGAAAGTGTCGGTGGATATTTGATTGTGGCTGTACTCAGGCTATGTGTGTGTATGTGATGTATGTATGTATGTATGTATGTATGTATGTATGTATGTATGTATGTGGGCGTACTTCCGTGGACAAAATATTAACTTTCCGGATGTGAAATATGAGCAGTGGGTATTTGGGGGTCGAGCTTCACCTGTCGAGTTTGAAGGTATAACTTGACGCCCCAGACTGGTCCAGTGACAGCAACACAAGGGTCAGTGGACAGTGTGGGAGGGAGGGAGGGAGGGAGGGTGTGGGAGAATGATAGGACGAGTGGGAATTTAGGAAGGAGGATGGGAGGAGACAGATGAAGAGGGAATTTGGGAATGAGGATGGGGAGAGATAGAGTGAGGGAGGGAGGAAGGGAAAGGGTGAGAGGGAATTTGGGAAGGAGGATGGGAAGAGATAAAGAGGGATGGGAGAGTGCTAGAAAGGGAGGGATAAAGGGAAAATGTGAGAGATAGAGAGGGGTTGAGAGGGAGGGAAAAGGGTGAGAGGGAATTTGGGAAGTAAGACGGGGATAAATAGAAGGATGGGGATGGAGGATAGCTAGAGGAAGGGTGAGGGTGGATTTGGATAGCAGGAGGGAATGAGAGAGAGAGGGAGGGGGAGATTAGAATAGAGATTTTGAGTGACAGAGGAAGGGGAGGAGGGAATTTGAGAAGAAGGGGAGAGGGACCTAGAGTTGGAGAGAAGAGGGGAAGGGGAATAAAATTTGGAATGAAAGAACGAGAAAGTAAAAAATGGGAATAGAAGTGAGAGAGAATCAGACAGACAGACAGACAGACAGACAGAAGCAGATACAGAGGGAGAAACAGACAGACAGAGACAGACAGACAGACAGACCAATATATAGACAGAACTGATAGACACACATGCAGGGACAAAGAATCGAAAGGATGCATACAGCCAGTGAAAGAAAATGTCACACAAAAAGACAGATTCATAAAGAGAGGATGTGACAGAAAGAAAGATGCATGCACACAGGGGAGAGGGAAGAGAGAAGAAAGCCTGGCAAAAGATTATACAGTATACAGACAGAAGAAAGACCCACACACCTGAGTCACACCTGAGGACACAATACAACAAAGAGATGATTCACTCACACAATTCTACTAAGGGGACACATATATATATATACAGAAATCCATGTACAAAATTTTGGAAGATGTCTTATGCTTATACAGTACAGCCACAATTAAATAACCACCGACACTTCCCTTCCATCGTGCAAATAAATCAGTATCATTTCAAAATATAATCATACAACAACAACACCTTACGTCAACTCAACCCCCTCATTTATTATTGTTATGAGGTGCTGCAAAATCATACACGTGTTTTTCTTGATTACCAAGATATTTACTACGATGAAAGGAAAGTGTGGGTGGATATTTGATTGTTGCTGTACCAAAATGTATACTGCCACCACCACCACCACCCATTCCATGACACTACTGTATAATACAATGGGAGGGCTGTATGCAAGAATGTGGTATTGACGAAGGCGTGGTACCGGTACAATGACTCAATAGACATAAACATTACAGAGCCATCGTATCGTTACCACGCCATAGCCAACACCATCAACAGCCATGTAAACGATTCATAATATCTCTGGGACCTAACTCCAGGGGGGGGGGGATTCCAGTGGGGGGGAGGGGGTTAGGATTAAAAGGGGGGAGGGTCAGGATTCCATAAGGTCAGGATTCAAAGCAGGGGGGGGGGGGGGGGTAAGAATTCCATAGGGTCAGGATTTCAAAGGGGTAGACATGATCTCTTTAATTTTCCCTCTACCACCAAGCCCCCGTCGCCCCCTGCCCCGTCCCCCGCCCCCCTGTCTGGTCACATTCCTCCCAATCCCAGCCTGTGTTAGTACCGTTGTGGGCCGTTCATTGCATACCTGCCGTCCTGCATACAAGTGGGAGGGACAAATGAGAGAAAACGAGGGGGGACGGCTAATTCAGTGTGTGTGTGTTGTTGTGTTGTGTTGTGGCGTTGTGTTGTGTTGTGTTGATGGTGTTTTTTTTTTGTGTTGTGGTGTGGTGTTGTGTTGATGGTGTGTGTATTTTTGTGCTTGTGAGGGTGTGTTTTTTGTGGTGTTGTGTTGTATGAGTGAGTGTGTGTTCAGAATCTGGTCGGATGGCGTGTTTTAGTAAAAATATCTCAGTCAACTTAAATAAAGGTTTATGATACGAATGAGAGACAGACTATACTGATACTTCTATACCAGTGCCACAAAACAAAACAACACATACAGAGCAAGTTGGTTTCACAGAAGATAAAAAAACAAACACGGTAACCTTCAATTGGACTTGCAAATCTTCTATCCCTTAAAACCTACTGTACACTCTGGTGATTATAAACAAACAGAATGGAGTGTTGTTTTATTTGCTGACAGGAAGGAAATCTGACAAAAAAGTTATCCCTCTATTCATGTATATATATTCGAAAGCATTCAAGGTGCTCTTAGAAGATGATATTTTCTGCACTCTGATGTGAATGAATGAAGTATGGCTGGTAAAATAGTCTTTGTCCATACTATATATGATTAAAAAATAGTATATATAACAATGCTACGAACGGGATAAATAAGTTCACTCGCTTTCACTACACCCACCATCGACCTCCAGCCACCTTTACCCATGTCCATTTTTTCCCTACGATTATTTTTTTCGTTCCCAGTGTAAAGACGAATGAGTGAGCGGGGCCCCTCCAGAGTAAAGGGAAATTCTCTTGATGGCAAATTGGAGTCCTAGCGAATCCTCCAAACCATGACACGAAACTACAGATCCCCTATTAGTACCTTTGAGGGCGTCTGTTTTCTGGCATAGTTAGGAGGAATCAGCAGCCTTCCAATTTACCAAAACGAGAATTAATCCTCCCTTTTAAGGCCTCTGAAAACTCCGGTAACACACTCACACACACACACACACACACACACACACACACACACACACACACACACACACACACACACACACACACACACACACACACACACACACACACACACACACACACACACACACACACACACACACACACACGAGGTCTGTTCTCGCGTCATGAAAGGATTGCGTTTCTGAGAGTCGTTGAAAAAGTTGGTCGCAAGTCAATGGGTGTCGCACTTGTCGACCAAAAAGTGTATGTATAGAGAGAGTGAGAGGCTCTTGAACTGGAAACATGTGAGGAAAAGGAGGAGAGTGGTGGCCTTCATATCTAGCTCTGTGTGTGTGTGTGTGTCTGGCTGGCTGGCTGGCTGGCTGTTCATGTGTGTTTGTGAGAGGTCTACCTGGGACGTCATCACTAAAACACACACACACACACACACACACACACACACACACACACACCTAAATGGGGCGGAAGTACAGCCAAGAGTGATAGTGATCTGACAGTAAGTTATCTATGTGTTGATGAATGAAACTCGAGGGAACAATGATTATGAATGAATGTCCCACAACTCAGTAAAATAATGATGGTGTGTGTCAGAGGGAGACTATAAATTGCTTCATCACTGTGTTCTTGGGACCTCCTTGGAATATAGAAAGAGGAGTGTGTGTGTGTGTGTGTGTGTGTGTGTGTGTGTGTGTGTGTGTGTGTGTGTGTGTGTGTGTGTGTGTGTGTGTTTTAGTGATGACCTAGGACTTTCTTACTCAGTGTGTGTGTGTGTGTGTTGTTGCTTAGTAGTCCACCGCTGTAATATTTATGGTGATAGCTCTCTCTCTCTCTCTGTCACGATTTTCATTGTTGTTTTGTGTAATTACTGATATTATTATTATTTACGATATTTTTTTTTTTTTTTTTTTTTTTTTTTTTTTTTTTTGTAATTAGGTATTCGCTTAATTTGCCTTGATGTTTAATTGATTAGTACGGTTATTATGCTTCAAATATTAATGGGACATCTCTCCCTGCCTCTTGATATTCGGGGAACACACACACACACACACACACACACACACACACACACACACACACACACACACACACACACACACACACACACACACACACACACACACACACACACACACACACACACACACACACACACACACACACACACACACACACACACACACACACACACACACACACACATACACAAACTCTCTCTCTCTCTCTCTCATACACACAGACACACACACACACCTTTACCTTTCCCCGCTGTCTGATACCGAGTAGAAATTCTTATTAGTATGTAATGTGTGTCTGTTCATGGGCTAATAATTATACAAGGCACTACAATGCAAATCTAATCACTTCCTATAATTATGAATCTACGCAAATTTCGAAGATGAGGAAAGCAAATTATTTTTTCTCACTTTTCGGAGTTTCAATTTTAATCTGTTCATTCATTCGCGCACCGGTGAGGCAGATGTGAGTAAAAAAAAGTGTAGTTAGATATAGTATTTTTTTTTTTTCCTTGACATTGTTTAAAAAAATAATGAAGAAATCGACAACCCTTGATACGAACGAACACACAAACACGAGACATATACTTATATTATAATCTTAGTATTTTATGAAGCACAAATGACACTTTAAGACTGAAAAGCTGAATTTACCTAATCACACAATTTTTTTTTTTTTTTTTTTATCATACTAACGCTAAACTATTTTTTTTTTAAGTATGATATAAAATGCTCTTACTAACACTATACTATTTTTTTTTATATGATACAAAATTCTCTTACTAACACTATATTATTATTTTTTTTATATGATACAATATTCGACTCAATAAAATGTCCTTGTTGTTGTTGTTGTTGTTGATTAAGGTTGGATGATATGGTACTCCTGTCCATCAGGTCTTACTAATGGGTCCCAGGTGGTGAACAGACACACACACACACACACAGACAGGCAAAGGAGGCAGGCAGGCATGTAGGTAGACAGACAGACACAAAGACAGATAGACATACAAACAAGTAGACAAGCGGGAAGGCAGGGAGACAGACAGACAGGAAGGCAGACAGGGAGACAGACACACAGACAGACAGGCAGGCAGGGAGGCAGGCAGGCAGGGAGACAGACAGGCAGGCAGGCAGACAGGGAGGCAGACAGGCAGGCAGGAAGACAGACAGGGAGGCAGGCAGGCAGGGAGACAGACAAGGAGGCAGGCAGGCAGGGAGGCAGACAGGGAGGCAGGCAGGGAGGCAGGCAGACAGCGAGGCAGGCAGGCAGGGAGGCAGGCAGGCAGGGAGGCAGGCAGGCAGGCATACAGGGAGGCAGGCAGGCAGGTAGGAAGGATGGAACCACCAACCTCTCCTCCTTTCCTTCCACATTCTGAGAGGCTCCCAGACGCTAATTGTATCGTGCACTTTATGTAATTAACTAGATGAACGAGCACCACACACGGACGGACAGACAGCCAGACACACAGACATACATACAGACAGACAGACGGGCCTTCACGTGTTAGGATGCCACTCAGGATTTGGAGAAAACTGCTCGGAAAAATATGACTCTGCATTGTCACAATTCATCCCCATTCCCTCACACAAAGATCACCGTGTAACTTACAGACTTTCTTCAACTGTACAACTCAATTCAGAATTTTGTGTCGCACTCACTATTATATATAGCACCTGGAGAACTCTTGTGTAACCATTTATATATATATATATATATATATATATATATATATATATATATATATATATATATATAGATATATAGATATACACACACACACACAGTATATATAACCCTATCCCCGTTTTACACTCGATTCCGTGTGGATAAATTGACTTTTTTTCTATGGGTTCTTTCTATTGGTGGAAACAGCAGTCACAAGCCCTTCAAACCCCGTCCCCGATAAACCTAAAAGAGTGTGTGGAAAAACGAACCAGCAGTGTTAGTAAACCCGTCAACAGATGATAGATATATTTATTTACCTTCCTGACTGATATGTATTCGGAATGTTTGGTTTATCGGTTGTCTCAGTACGTATGTGGCAGAACCATTCAACATCTCCAAATCCTGCGTGATAGACTAAACAGTATTCAGCCAATAAATACTGTCTGAAGAGTGGCAGCAATAAGGTGTATGAAAATTGAAAATAAATATAGTTACATCATATGAAAAAAAATATATATAAAAATGTTCATCTGAGTGATCTTTCAATACTGCATCTTGTAAAATTAATGAAAAATTTAGTTTATAGTTTCATCACCAAAATATATATAAAATTATTCATGTGTGTGATCTTTAAATACTGCCTCTTGTAAATTTATGGAAAAATATTGTTTATAGTTACATTACCAAAAAATATACAAAATATATGATGTGTGTGTGACCTTTCCATGTTGTCTCATGTAAATAGAAAATATAGTTTATAGTTACATCACCTACAATAATAATAATAATAATAATAATAATAATAAAAAAAAATCGTAGCAAGCTTAGTTACATCACCTACAATAATAATAATAATAATAATAATAATAATAATAATAATAATAATAATAAATAGATTCGTAGCAAGCTGTTAATGGACGAGGGGAGATTACTAACCATTGCAGCTGGTATAGGTTAGGTTTGGTACAATATACTCTCATCATTTACTCAATCCCTTCGCCTGCTTTACAAAATTATTCATCAGAACTCAAGGACACTTTATTATAGTTATTTACGTCACCAATAACTTGTTAAGATTTTTTTTTAATATATATATCTACTGGGGACTTAATTATTTTTCTTGTCAACTTGAAAATGAGTTATATCTTCAGGATAAATTGTTCCTTTCGATTCATAAAGTTTATATAAATTATGAGTCTTTTCCATTTCGTTCTCTTTCTCAAATCAGTTAATTAAGGGACCCTGTGATGTAGTCAGAAAATTGGAGATAAATGAGTCCTTCAAATATGGCCACGATACACTACCAATATGGAAGGAGTGTGTCTCGTGGCATAGTCAGGAGGAATCAGAAGCCACCAATTTCCATACACGATGACAGGGTCCTTAATAATATAAATATGCCATTACCTCCATTCCCCTACTTATATTAAAAAGTTAGATGGGCACTCAGTCAGAAGTCTTCATCTGGGCTTAATATTACTCACCTGTTGATTCCTTCCCTTTTCAGACCAACACACAAATCGATCAGTGATTAAAGAAAAAAACTCCCCAGTCGACCCTCTTCTTTCCATTAAGTCCCCAACCTCCCTCAGCCACTCATTCATTCCCTTTACTCCTCTCTCCCCCTCTCTCATTCTCTCTCTCCCTCTCTCCCTCTCTCCCTCCCTCCCTGCCTCCCCATCCCTCCCTCCCTCTCCCTCCCTCTCCCTCTCATACAGACCTAACCAGGCGTGTGTAATCAGGCTTCACTCAGGGTGGGATCAATAAGGGTTCTGTTAGACGTCACACTGCTTCCCTCTGAGCAATCCATCCATCGCTCTTGTACTCTATTCTCTCGACCAAAATTACGTTCCTTGAGGGGAGAGTAGTATAGTTCTGACATTTTTAGAGATTACGATTCCTCCAAATTATTCCACGCAACAGGATACCATTATTTTTCTTTATCTTCTGGGTGTGTTTTCTGGCATACTTTGGAGGAATCAAGGTGCTGTAATGTACCCAAAGTATACTCTCCCCTTAATTAAGGTGGTAATTCGCTTTTGTTACATTGGAACTCCTCGGTTCCTCCAAAGTATGTTGCTTGGAATAGTTTGGAGGATTCAGTTGCTCCAGATTTACCAACACAAAACTTCCTCCTTAACTCGGCCAACCCGTTTCGAACATTTAGATTCAAATCACTCTATGGTACCAAACGAGTTATATGTTACATCCTTCAAATTTTAAAGTCGTGCCTAGAGGTGTAACGAAAGTATGATCCCACGAAGAGGAATAATCGATGGTGGTGGAGAATTTGCCTTGGAGTCGCTTCACGGGGGACTAAAAGCATTGAGGTTGGTCTGTTTTCTCTTACAACAGTGCATGCGTGCCGAAGATATATATGCTAAGCCGCTAAGGGATATGGTGTGTATACAGTGTGTGTGTGTGTGTGTGTGTGTGTGTGTGTGTGTGTGTGTGTGTGTGGGTGGGTGCTTGTGTGTGTGTGTGTGTGTGTGTGTGGGACGCGAAAGAATAACTGACTGAACCTACCTGATAAAAATGCCACTCTCTCTCTCTCTCTCTCTCTCTCTCTCTCTCTCTCTCTCTCTCTCTCTCTCTCTCTCTCTCTCTCTCCCCTGAGGTGAGTTTAATCGCTGTTTTGGTGGCGGTGAAGGAAAAGAAAGTTGTTTGCATTTGGTGGTGTGTAAATATTTCCCGAGCAAGAGCGTCCTGGTGTTATCGTCATGTTCAATCTGGAATTATTGAAGGGGAGAAGGAAGGAACCACTAATCCATCACAAGCCAAGAGAGTAAACTGACCAGACTTCAGTGAATGTAAACTTCTCCTCGCTGTTTGTAAAGGGGATAATAATACACCTTTGGTACCTTATAGCGCCTTGATTCCCCCACAGTATGTCAGGAAACCGAACCAGATTATAAACATTAATGGTGTCCTGTTGCTTGAAATAGTTTGGAGGTATCAGTTTGCTCCAGATTTATCACCAACCAACATTGTACTACCTCCTTAATTATGTGGAAAAATAGATTACATTATTGGGTCGAGCTGAACTGAGAGGTGGATACTTAACCTAATCCCTTTTTTTCCTCCCTTTTAACCCTCTCTGTTTCTCACATTATTTATCTATTTAAGTTGTTTGAGGCAGTAAGTCTTTCCAAGCATATCATACTTTCCATCCAATCGAGATATGTAAGACGTATGCACAATTTATTACACAGGGATACAGACATTCATTCACGTAAATAATGAATGTATTGTTCTTGAGAATAATTATGGAGTGTGTGTGTGTGTTTACCACGATTATTAAGTTGTTTTATGTAATAAGTCTTGCCAAGCATATCTCACGTTCCATCAAGTCGAGATCTCTTATAGTCGCATATACACAGGAATACAGACATTCACTCGTATGATAAATGTATTGTTCTTGAGAATAATTATGCAGTGTGTGTTTGTACCACGATTATTACCTCTGCTAGTTTGAGGATAATGATCTACACATTTACTTGATTAAGAGATTGGTATATACTTCAGTGTTGGTGGTGAATCAGGCAACCAAATGATTCACCCAAACTATTCCAAGCAACAACAACAACAACAACAAACAGGCCACCACTATTCTTCTTGTCAATCCGGTCCTGCTGTTTCCTGGCATACTTTGGAGGAACCGCGGTACTCTCAAGTTTTTTTTTTTTTTTTTTTTTTTTATGAGATGTTAAGTACCCCATGAAGGAAATTAAACCGAGAATGAAATGTGTTGTTGTATAATTTCAGTATCGTCATATAACTTTTTTCATTTCTCCAATTGTCCTTTTTTTTTTTTATTATTATGTTGTTGTTGTTATTATTATTTTTGTTGATAAAGATTACGTTTCCCCTTGAAGACGAAGAAACAACACCGACACAAAATCAGGTATGAATCCTCTTAAAATATTATTACCATTAGTTTACACACATTTTCGTTCTTTGTGTGGGCCAATATTCACCTTAAGGGGGAAATACAGTGTTGGCAAATCTGGAGCAACTGATTCCTCCAAACTATTTCAAGCAACAGAGCACCATTATTTTTTCATCTTTGTGTGGGTCAATATTCACCTTAACATTGACTCGAGTTACAACGTTATGGCTGTAGTAAGTAAACTCATCAACTTGTAAACATGGACAGACACTGATGATGCTGATAATAATAATGACCCTTTGAATTCACTCTGTAATTATTTCAGACCTGTTTTCTAAAAGGCTATGATGATGATGACTCTACTATCCAAACACAGATATATATATATATATATTTATTTATGCGGTGGGTGAAAAATTTACATATAAATTGATTTGCCGCGGGGAAGTTTGGAGTGAGGAAATGAAGCAAATAATTTCATCTGCAGGAGCATATTCGATCACGGTGAAATATTCAAGGCAAGAGTGTCCCTCCGTCCCTCTGTCCCTCCGTCCGTCCTAGCAGTCAGTTCGTCGGTTGGTTGATCGGTCGGTCGGTGGCAAAAGTATGTTGTGTACGCTGCCACCAGAGAGAGAGAGAGAGAGAGAGGGAGAGAGAGAGAAAGAGGGGGGGGAGGAGGATGGATAAAGGGAGGAAGGTTTAAATCAAAGAGTGAGAGAGAGAAAAAAAAATAAAAGAGAGTGAGAGTACAATAACTGTCTTGGTTTGTGGTGTTGTAGTAGTAAGTGTCCGTCTGCTTTACATTAGTACACACACACCACAATAATTATTTCCACTGGGGATAACACAACACAACACAACACAACACAATCTCCTTTCCACTGCTACTATTCTCAACAGATGTCTATTTATTGTTGAGGGTACTAGAGTCTTACAGGGAGAGTCTCGTGTTGGTAATTTGGAAGGCCTCTGATTCCTCTAAAGTTCTAAACTATGCCAGAACACAGATGCCTTCAGTGGTACTAAAAGGGGAACTGTTTCATACATATACTATTCGAAGCAACAGGCCACCAACCATTATTTGTATCTATCTGCTCCTGTTTCATGGTATACTTTGGAAGAATCGGTTTTGGCTCCAGATTTACCATCACTGCACTATATACCTTCCCCCTTTAAACTCGACCCCCTGGCGGCAGAGGTCCAAACTTTTGCTTCTCATAATAATTGTTGGGTCATGGACATTGGCTTTGTTTCTTCTCTCGCGTTTCAATAACTCAATACTGAAGAGATTCGTCGTTAAAAATGTAGGATAATCAAGAATGTACAGCACAGACGAGAGCATTAATAATATTTCTTCCTTCCCTTGAAATATGAAGAGGTTTGACCAGACCAAGGACAGTGCGTTGATAATGTGATTAAGGGGATAATTATTATAGTGTTGATGAATCTGGAGTAATTATTGATTCTTCCCAACTATTTCAAGCAACAGAACACCATTACTTTTGTTAATCTGGTCCTGTTTGCTGTCATATTTTGTGGCAACTTCCATTAAAAAAATCTTAAGTTAAGTAGTTGGGTATATCAATGTTTAAAAAGTTAAAAATGATGTAAGGTAGAGTTACTGTATGTATATATTGTGTAGTAGGTTTCATAAAGGTTTTAGAAGAAATTT